>JAUUEG010110098.1:0-23258 GCA_032361445.1 Panulirus gracilis | reverse complement strand
GAAATAGAGTGATTTGGAATGATGTGGTATACAGGGGTTGACTTTCTGTCAGTGAACGGAACCAGGGCATGTGAAATGTCACTGAGGTAGCGGCAGGAAGCAGATGAAGAATGGCCCATCCACTCATATGTACATATATATATACATAAACACCCATACATGCACACATACATATCAACATGTACACGTATATGTATATATACATATAGACAGACATGTACATGTATACCCTTGTACATATTCATACTTGCTTGCCTTCATCCATTCCTGGTGCTCCCCTGCCCCACAGGAAACAGCATCTCTATCCCCTGCTTCAATGAGGTAGCACCATTAAAACAGAAGTATTTTATATCTTGATGTTTTTCATGTATTTTTTAATGAGAGATTGTACTCATCATCCAGTCATTTATGTTATTATATATTCAATATTCTAATGCTTCCATAGACACACTTCCTGCTGTATGGTAAGGGATTCCAGACGTGGGAATATGCACCTCAGTATGCACTGCGCTCCTACACTTACATCCTCATCCATGCAGTTCCTGGCTGGATATATTCCAGTCTGTTGCAGTCTAACCGCATGCTGGTATTCTTCTTTATACGATGCATGTTGGCCTTAGGATGTTCAGGCTGTGAACTTTACTTTTACAGGTAAATTTTATGTTTTGTGAGGTGACTATTTATAAAGTGTATTTTGAAATTGACATAATAGTTCATAAACATCACACATTATGTGGGGCACTTGAATGAGCAAGTTTATCTTTCAGGAATGAAATAGTTGCATAATCTATTTCATAAGAGCTCATGGCTTTTGTAGCTCTGTTGTTAGGATTATTAGATACTTGATCATTAGTTTGCAATTGGATTGTAGGTTTACAATTTCAGAATCATTGATTTAAGAGTGGAAATAATGTTTGTGGACTTTATAAATAGATTTGTCAATTTTAAGAAATAAACATTGAATATTACAGTGGCCTTTCAGTGAGCTTGCTGCCAGCTCAAACAGTCAGAAATAATTTCTCTCAGGTTCCTGACTGAAGACTTAAGGGGATTGATATGATGGTTCTTAGCATCAGTTTGTAGATGTATTATCTATTTGTAGATGACCTTTTTTCCAGATTTGTGTGATTGGTCTTATAACCATATTGTACCTTCTGCAGATGGCCTTATTTCCACATGATTACTACAGATACTGTAGAGTGCTTAATGGTGTGTGTTTGATTGCATGTATGTAGAATCTTCTTTAACTGATGGGTTCCACCCATCTTCTCATGTTTAAGTGTTGAAGACTCAGTAGCAGTGCCCAGAACAGCTGTTGAAAATAGAAACCTTAGTCTTTTCACATGTTCATTTGTGTCTTTCTTGCAACTAAACTAATGTATATTATACTAAGAAGCATATGCTAGTTTTGAAGTATGTATTCTTAAAGTGAAAATGATTTTGTCTTGATTGTTTTATTTTTCGTGATTTAAGAAAAATGAGAATCATCAGAGGTTATTACATACACCATTACCAATCTTCTATCGGTTTATCAATGTATTGTTGTACTGCAGCAATTTATTCTAGTTATATTCTGTATTTTCTCAGAGGCATATGCAGGGAGTTTGGAGCAAATGTTGGCAGGCTGACCCTGAGCATTTTGGTATTTGCTGCTGGCATGTTTATATCATCCACAGCCTACCTTCCCTCCAGTTTTGCTATGTAAGTTTTTACTATTCTTATGAAGTTTCCCAGGTTCTTATCTCATTTGTTTATATCCTGAGTTCCATTTTCCACTATAAAGCAGTGTCCTGTTGAATCCTGAGTTGGTTTGTAGAGTACTGTGATCTTTTTCAGTATCCTCAGCATGCTGGTTTGAATTCCACCATAATTTATCATAATTCAGTAACATTTCGAAGTACTGAACAGCTTAATTCTCCAAGTGAATGATCTTGGAAGAACATCGCAAAATTGTTCATTGAAAAACATGCAGACATTAGAATATTGGAATGGAAGATTTCATGATCACAGTACTAGAAGAAACTCGCAGGATTTATTGGAAAATTCCTGGTATGGAATGTTATTGGATGGATGGGTTGTAGCTGAATTGTATATCTTTAATTAGAAATATGGACAGTGAAAATATGAAGAATTTACAACACTAAAGTAGGTTTTGAGCTCATCAAGAGCTGTACTTTCCTGCAGAGAGGCCAATGAGCAAAAGAAATGAGAGCCCCACATTTTTATGAATAGCAGGTCACATCCCTAAAATGATTCAAGAATATTCCTAACAACTTTCCATAAGGATACAATGGCCCTAAAGGAACTGCTCACTGTCATTTTTTCTGAGGGAACAAAGCATAAATCTTGAACTCAGACCTGGGTTTCATGAAGCCAAACCATTCACTTCTGCAAAGCCTTAATACATTATGGGAAGTAGTGTACAGTACAGAAGAGCAAAGAAGGGAAGGAAGGATAGAGGTGAATCTGTAGGAAATACAGTAGCTTTTCTTTTTCCTAGCAGTGGTCAGTCAGCAAGCAAGGGAAATGAGAGCATAGCTGACTTACTGTGGAAATGAAATGGTGAGCAGAAGGGTGCTCATTATTCATAGGGTTTAAAATTCAAAGTGAAAATATCTCAAGTCTTAACCACCTATTTTATTCTTGTCCTAGAAAAATATATTTTTACAAGAGATCTGTAATGAAAGAACAGGCAGCTATATCTAGCAATCGGTACATATGAATTATACCTTCAAATAATTTCATGAGCAGAATAAATGATTATTTTAAATGTAGATGGCAAGCTAGATGAGAATTAGAAATCCAGAAAAATGACAAACTACAGAGATTAAACAAAAGCATACATCCTTCAGCATGAATCACCTTTTTGACTTTGTCAGTTGAGGATTAGTTTCACATGTTAACCTTACCACCTTATGGAGAGAAGACATGCCTTAGTAGGAGACACCTAGCATTGCCTTATAACTGCAGAACATGTATTAATGAAATGCCAAAAAATATAGTAGTGTCAGGGTCATATAAGGTTGGTTGGTTGTTTAGACTTTAGGTTTGCTTACTGTTGTGGTCATTAAGGCTGTAAGCATCTTGCTGTGTCCATCAGTAAAAAATCTTTTAACATATTCTTCAGCTGTTAATGATAATTTTAAAGCCACATGCACTCACTATGTACATACTTTTTACTTCATGCCCTAGGAGTCCCTTCTGTCCTTATGAGGTTCTTGCAGTAATCAGGAAGCTGGCTGGATCCGCCAGTTGGTACGACAGGTCATAAAGTGTTGAGATGATGTGTGTACATATATGTGCAAAGAGTACAAAGCACTTGAGCAATAAGTGCTCAGTGTCTTCTTTATGGTAGTTGGACTGTGGGCATGAAGGGTCTTGGGATATGTTGAAATTATACTTATGTTGTTGTGGTGATGACTATAGCATATGCTGGATAGTGTAACTCTTGTTTATCTAGGGAGTGTGGTTTCTGATGATTGTATGTCTGGTAGGTTAGGAGGTTGGTTGTTTAGTGCTTTTTGAGGTATTTCAGTGTTTATGTCTTTTGTCATTGTTATATCAGTTAGGGTGGAAGGATTTGTGAGCAGAGGTTATTTAAGTGTGAGGCAGGGGTAAGCATTTTATATCGACCTAGGGTTGGTCCTTAGTTATGGAGTGCTTTGGGAGGGGGTTTACTGCTGTTGCAGAGGATTGAGTGCTGGGCATGTTAAGGTGGGACTGTATTGACAGGATCGTTGTTTCAGTGTGAGGGTGTTGACTATTTGTATGTAGCTGCTACAGGGCCACTGATTATATTTGGCTTATCAAATGTAAATTATATGGTAACAGTGAAAGAAATAAAAGTATAGGAAAATTTTTTTGACAATGTTAACAACAACAGAGTGATACGTTTTTTAACGGAAACCAAAATGTATGATGCTAATGGTATTTTCACATGCATTTGTATTTTCCAAGCTTGCTTACTCTCACCAGTGTCTTTTCACTTGAATATACATGTGATAATAAGCCACTATTTCTGTTTTACTGTACTTATGTGTGTATGTTTAGAAAGACTTATGTTTTGCTTCCTTTCAAAGACAATAAGCACTGATGGTAGAATAATGGCAAAATTTGATTTGATGTGCTGGAAGGATCAAAGATACTCTAAAATGTGCCATGAAACAGAAAAGGCTTAGAAGCAGTAAGCTGCTTAATTATTTTTTAGTACTGGACTTAGAATTGGAATTTTTTTTAGTAATGGACATAGTTGAAATTGGAAGAATTCAGTCATTTAGTTCGTTGTTACCATTAACAGATTGTAGTAAATTGCGGCTGAGTCTGTGACACAGTCATGTCTTTGCCTTCACCTCTACCTCCCCCATCTCCTTCCATTAATATCCCCTTTTCCATGTGGGTATTGCACTGTGATACATATGCAGTAATGTTTAGAATTGCTAAGTGATTGGTACCATGACACTTGTATTTCTTCTTCATATTTGAATGGTATCACTGTAGTATGTAGCAGCAGTGCTCATTTGAATCTTAGGTTTTGCCAACCTAGGGATGGAAGGGGCCTCCTCAGTCCTGGGCTCTGTTCTTTTGACCTTGGCTGATGTCTGATGGACAAGCAGCTCTTAGAATCTGAACCTTAGGAGGGGTAATTGTCTATATTATGTAACTTTTTTTTCATGTTCCTGACAAACCATTTTCAAATCAAAATTTCATAAATAGCTTCTCATTTCTCCATTGACTTCCATTATAACATGGGAAATATATTCCTACAAGAGAGAAAATCTGCAAAACCTATGTAGATTTTAATTCTATTTAATTGGAAATGTAAAATGTACATGCTATCAGAATTAGTATGTATATAGCATTTATTTCCGTACAAAATTAAGAAATAAAGTGCTTTACTGATATCGGTAAGGAATTTATCCCCTATCATATTACATTAACACATCCAGTTTTATCCCAACTGATAGCTATTATGTTCATTATATCACTAGCACTACTACTAATTGCTGAGTGTTTCATAATCATTTTGGGAGGACAATAGTACAGTACTGTAAAACAAAAAATCTTCCAAAAATTTACTGGAATATTTTTAATTCCAAATTTTTTGTTCTTTGATTGAGCTGGTGGATCTATTCTCTCTGTTTATAACTACAAATGTTTTTAGTTAGAGCCTTTGTAAATCAGGATGGGTATACTGTGGCTACTCATTTCCTAATGAATAAGGTTTTTGCATATCCTTGCCTCTCCTTGAAGTAGTGGAAAAATTCTTTCCCTGACAGAGTCCACAGGCAGATGCTTTTTGAGGATATGACCATTGTATTTTCTTATGAGTGGTAATTGGGTATCTGTGGCAGAGATATGAATTGGAGGTGCTTAAAACCAAGTTAAATTGGCTGGGCATTCTGCATTAGGGTTCACCTTTTTCGACAGAACGAGATTGAATAACTTACATACTCTAAAAATCCTCCCAGAGTGAGTAAATCTGTCTCAGGAACACAGTTGAACTTTTTGATTTTTTTTTCTTTCTTTTATGCCTCCATTTAGAGAGAAAGTGCCATTAACAAAGATCAGCCATATTTGTTCAAAGCCACTCTATCTTTCATGTGAGCCACCTATCCACAGCCAAGCCCTACAAACTTTTCCATGGTTTCCCTTGGCCATTTCGCATGCTGTTGGTCAGCCCATCAACAGCTCATTTGATATACCGTATTGCTTCAGTTCAGTCTATCCTGTGCATGCCACACACCTTCCTGCATGTTCAGGTCCTAGTAACTCAAAGCATCTTTCACTCCATTCTTCTATTTCATTCTTGGTCTCCCCCCTTCATGTTTCCTCCACTTCTGATGTACATATCCTCTTAATCAGCCCCTCCTTTGTAATCCTTTCCATATTTCCAAACCATTGCAGCACATCCTCTACAGCTCTTTCAACCACACTCCTCTTACTATCACACATCTCTCATACCCAATGATTTTGTACTTGACTAACCCTCCTTGCACCACTTATTTCCCTTAAGCATTTCATTTCCTACACATCCATCCATTAATGTGCATTTATATTTAGGGCCCAGGCCTTGCGTCCTTACATCATCCATAAATATGCCCATCCCTGCCCTCAAAGACACAAATCTGTCCCTCCACACACCCCTCAACCTACTGTTTCATTCTTTAGGTATATGACATTGATGTCTATGGGAGCATGGTATCATCAGTCCTATGAACTTGCCATCTTCACAACTGCAATATCAGCCTTCCTTGGGTGGCCGTTTGCTGCAGCTATAGGGTAAGTCTTTCATTATCATAATTAGTAATTTCACTTTTTCTAAAAATTACTTTTCAGTTCTTATGGAGTGCATAGATTTCAGGCGATGTTGTCTTCTGAATGAAGCCTCTCAAACTTTTAGCTGTTTTAAGCAGTGTTCTTGAAATCCCAACTGCTGAGCTTTTTTTTTATTATTATTATAATGGCGAGTAGTTGGCTAAAATGCCTTAAAAGTATTGAGCATGCACCCTTTTGTTTTGAATGCAGAAAAAGTTGACATTATGTGATGTTTACTATTTACTTTTGATGGATGGGTTATGAAGAGACTGAAATGAGAATGAGTGACTGAGTTGGGTGTCATTGTCAACAATGAAAGCAGTAACAGTATTTTGTATAAGTGTTCTGAATGTTTTGTTCTAAGCTTTTTAACCTTTTTCATCATCTGATTCATCTATACCATATATTATTTCATATGATGTATAAGGTAACTTATTCAGGTCCTCTGTCCAACTATGTAGGTCTCATTTCCTCTATCATAGCACTACTCTCAGATACTTAATACCTTTAATCTGTTGAAATTTCCACTCACTTTGATTAAGTGAACTCTCTAATCACTCTTTCTCTTTGATATTCTTCTTATGTCTAAATCCCTTTTGTGCTTCTCTGATTTTATTAATGACCATTTTGTTTAATAGAACTCAAACTTTCTCATTACTCATTTAGTCTCTTATGAGCATTGCATCCACTTTCTGAAAAATTCATTTCATCTGCCTGCAATTTTTCTTGCTGTCGTCATCCATCATTCTTTCATTTCATGAGCATAGATTAGAAATATAGGTGTTGCTCCCTTACGTAAACTTCACTGTACCTAGTTGCTCTCAGTTATTTTCCATGGATAACTAGCACTTTCTGTGCAGTAGAGAAATTTAGATGTTTCTGCACTAATTCCACAATCCTTGCTGAATGTTTTACTCTTGTGTGAGAATCTCTTAGTTCACTGAGCCATATCCCATATTTGATCCCCTCATTAGTTGTCATCCACAACACTTCCCTAACACTCCTCTACTATTATAGGGATAACCCCAAGGAATATACTTAATCTTAATGGATGGAAGGAGTTGAGTTCCATTGTGGCAAATTGTGAATTTCCAATTTAGCAGGCTGAAAATTCGGAAATTTTACAGTATCCATTCCAGTTAAGGAATACATGGAAGTGCTGAAAACGGAAACAGAAACAGGAGTGAGAGCAAAGGTAACATTAGAAAAAGTAGCTTAAAGGTAGATATTGTTTCAGACTTTCACCAGTTAGTCATAATAGTATAGATGGAGTTACTAAGTGGTGGGTGTAGACTCACTGGTTAATGAATGGGAAGCTCCTTGTTACAGAGGAAGTATCCATCTCATATAGATACACATGTGTGAGTACTGACACTGAATATGATATCTTTGCAACACCTCCTTATGTTTATGACATATTTGTGGTATTGTATAATATTTTGTGCTTATTATTATTATTATTATTATTATTATACTTTGTTGCTGTCTCCTGTGCTAGGGAGGTAGCTCAAGGAAACAGACGAAAGAATGGCCCAACCCACCCATATCTTTTATTTTCAATGTCTTTGTACCATAGATTCCACCTATATTGTACAAGGTATCCATCTTTAGTACTGTTATGTTTTTATCTGTCATGATGTATATGACATATACGCTTGGATTTCACACCAGTACATAAGTGTTAGGGCAAGTATCCCTTCATGCAGCTTCTCGTATAATCTTCACTTAGATTTTTCTCATTCACCATGATTATCAGTACACCTCCGATTTTTCTCCCTTGCATGATTCTTCTTTCAGCTAAAGATGTTTCACTACACTTTACTCGCAAATACTGAAGCTCATCCACTGCTTCCATTTTTCACCATGCAAACTTGTCTCACGCCCAGATCTATCTTATTTAGTGCTAAATGTGTATATATTTACAGGATTCCAATCGCCTATGATATTGTATTTCGGAAGAAGCAAGTTTTCATGTTCATCAAGTGGTGCATCATCTCTGCTGTAACAATTTTGGTATGTATGATTTACTGTGTGTATATATGAATATATTTTATACCTAGTTGCCTCTCCCACCTTACAAAGTTAGTGTGAGGAATAAGCAAACACTTCCCCACGGATCCCATGGCCCCCAGTTATACACTGAATTGTCACCCTTGCATTTATGTGTATTCTGTATATATTCATGTAACTAGTATAATTGATTTTAAGCATTTATCTTGTTTCAGATACCCATGGTACAAATAGATTCCCAGTACTTTGGTCGTCTTGTAGTTGCTCCTTTCAATATCGTAATGTACAATGTCTTCACCTCACATGGCCCAGACATTTATGGCACAGAACCATGGTCTTTCTATATCTTCAATGGCTTCCTCAACTTCAATATTATATTTCTGGCAGCTATAGCTTCACTTCCAGTATATGTAAGTAGATAACTGGATTAGAGATTTTTCATTTTGTAAAAACATTATGTTTAGTTATTTAGGAATATTCTTTTACCATCAGTACACCCTCAAATGTCTCAGGTCAAGCCAGTTTGCCAGATTATAGGTATTGATATTGCCAGGGGGACCTGGTAGAGGATCTGATGGATTGTAATTTTACCTGTGGAGTTTTATTTTCCTAATGTTTAAGTTTATATGAGTTTTAAATGTTACAACTTAATTTACTCTCCAAAAATTCTGTCAAGAATGTGAACTCTCAGATATCTGTGAGTGACTGAGATGTAGAATATTTTTTCCAGCTGTGGCAGTTGGTTGTTTGTAACCTCTAAGTAGAAAAATTATCAGCTGGGATTTTAGATAGTGATGGGAGCCAGTTAAAGATCATGTGATGGGTGGAGCAATAGCTGCATAACTCAAGTCATGATATGTGGAGCAGTGAAAGGGACAACTCCTATATTCACTCTTAACTTGCTAAATTGCATAAGTGGCTGCAGACACTCCATCCACTTTTGGCTCAAGTTTAAGATACAACAGAAAGTGATTCATAGAAGAACTTTGTCTTATGTATTGTAACTTTATGATTACCTAGAGATGATGATTATGGTCATAATCAGTACAGAACTTGTGGAAGAAAGGTTGTTTCTCCATTTTGGCAGTCTGAGTCTGCTTCAAAAATCATTCATCACATGTCATATCCATATATTGTCAAAAATATGTGCAGAGTATTAAAATACTAGAATTTAGGAAATAATGGCACAACTCGCCAATTCAACCTTAGCAAACTTACCACAAGGATGATGAATCATCAGAGAATGAACTTATCATGCAATTAGGATTTATTGTTTACCACTGCCATCTGTTGAAAGAGCTTGCTGTTGATTTAGGGTATCACTGTCAATCAGTTTCTTCCTCTCTGGGAAGACAAGTTATGTAGAAGGAGTGCATGTTTGTGTGATAGCAATGAGTATTGACAAATACTTTAGTTCTTTCTTCACTAGATAATGACAGTTGCTGTCATTTTAAATGTTATTTTAAATGTATGCAAATGTTGAGCCCATTCACTATATTTCCATTTCCATTTTCTGTGTGTCCAGCATCCCAGTCTTGCTGTGTGCATCAATATCAGTTATTCCTCTATTTGTAACAAAATTTTAATTTTGCAAAGACTTTCACTAAGCTTTATCTTTTTTTCGTGCTTAGGGCATCATGTTGTATGTGGTGCAGCTGCCAAAGAAGAGTAGTGTTTATCTTCCCTTTTGGTTGAGCTTATCCCCCATGTATCTATGGCTGACCATCTTCATAATACAGCCACATAAGGAAGAGCGCTTTCTCTTCCCAGTGTACCCTCTGATATGCCTTGCTGGAGCCATCAATATTGGTAAGACAAAATCATTATTTTGGGACATTTACAACTGCTGGATCAGATGGATAATAATGCCTGAATGAAATTTTGAATGAAATAGAAAAGAATATGATTGTCATTAACTCTGATTATGTCATTAACTCTGATTATAATCCCATGGAGTGGATGAGGTACATACTTTCTCTCATTATTTACACTCATCCTCGTCCCATGTCTAGTATGTTGAATTGAAATATGAATTTCTACACTTACATGAGTCCCTCTTGCATTTTCACTTTGCAAACATATTTGTTTTATCAAATGATGCCAGGATGACCATCCACATCACCTTTATACAGTTAATGCTTCCAGTGCCAATGTTCCTAAGTCATTTGTCTGGCAGTCTTATCTGAAATATTCCTGGCTGTTATTGTATTTGAGCAAAATGCTGCTTTCAACTTCATTCCACTACCATCCCAATGAAATTTAGCTTCCAAATAAACACAGACATGACTTACAGTTTCTCACCATTCAAGCTGATATTACGAAGTGATATCCCACCTTTTTCAAACCCTTAAGTTTACCTGGCATTTACTGAAGCTTGCTTCTGCATACTTCATCAGAGTAGCCTGTCATGTTATAGCATCATCAGCATAGTACAGCTTTGGTAACTTTATTGTGTTTCATCATGATTTAGCGGTATACTATCTGTCTATCTATATCTCTGATGCCTGTTCCCTTCAGGAACTCTTTCAAGAGGTTAGCCATGCAAAAGATTCTCCATAACTGGTGAATTCCTGTGCTGCTTAGCCTTTTGTGCACCACCCTGAACAGGCCACGAGCAGAGGGCAACTCTAGAGCATCGTTTTCAGAGGCAGCACCTAATGTTCTTGTTTGATGTTCCAACTTAATACTTTACATTATAGCAGTATACAGGTATCACTTTACTAATTTCAAATGTAAATGATGACTCATTCTTAAAAAACAATAGACTACCATGGCGATGTCATACAACTTTGATGGCACAGAACATACGAACTACCACAAGAGGCTGAGATCTTGAACTCTTCAATCTAGAAAGAATGGGAGAGAAACATGATATATGCCTGGCATAAAACAGTAGGCATAAAGAGTTATATTTTTAATTTGAAAGTATCTCATCAAGGAAGATGCAAGATTATTTCCTGGAACATGTTAAAAAGATATCGCACAATAATATAGAAGCACCCAACAGAAAAGTTTGACTAATCATGTAGTGTAGTACCAGGAGAAATAAGAAACATGCACAGTGACAACAGAAATATTTAATCCTACGAAGGTATTTGACCTCATATGAGGCTTTCTTGTTGGGAGCAAATGACCTCATACAAAAACTAATTCTTGAATTGGCCACCTCTGCCTAGAGTTGAAATATACGGCCATCAGTACTTGTCATGTTGTCTCACACACTAAACATTTTCTATCCACTGGTAAGTATATGTGGAGATGTGAAGGATGCCTGTACAAGATCGGCACCCTCATCTTCTGTTAAAATCTTTGTTGATTTTTCACTTTTACAAGATAGTAAATAATCTTTGAGTCAAAATCTCTAAAGATACCCCATAACTTACTGGGTGTGCCTGAAAATACTCATGGCATACCTCATTCACTTGGTAACACTGAAAAATAAAAGAGAGCACTGCACTCATAATCAGTATCTCTTCAGATTGAGTTGTGTATCATTTTACTTAGAAAATGAAGCTCTTAATCATAAGAACAAACTTAAGATGTATTCTTTAGTATTTTGAACTCTGCCTTCACTGTACACAGAAAATTATTACTGTTGCCTAACTCATAGCAGAAGTAATTTCTTGATGAAATTCAAATTGATAACTACTCAAAAGGAGTAGCAGCAGAGAAAAACAGTATGTGTCAACAGGCAGGACATATGGTAAGCTGTACTTCCTAGGCCTGCCATTCTGGCAAAGTCCCCTAACAGAGCCCCTTTTATTTCATACCACCACTTAGGGTCACACATGTATTAATTCCTTTATAAAAACTCCTAAAAGCATTTGGAAGTCTTCAAAAGTTCTCTGCACAACCATATTGTCGGAACTTCCTAGATAGCTTTTCTCTTCACTTTATCACGTCTTTTCTAAGTGCATAGATAGCAAGTAGACTTTTCCAAAACCTATATGTGCAGGAATTTGCATGCTCTTCCTTTCATAAACCTTCCTTGATCTCCATCTACAAGGGACTCATCCTTTTAAAATGATCAGTCATTTTCCTACCATATACCCTACCAATGTGCTAATGAGAGATATTCCTCTGTAATTCTTATCACCACTTTTACTCTACATCCATTCCTTTTTTCTTACTTCTAATCCGTAGTACTAGAAGCTTATACTGTCATTTTACTCTGCACACCTTTTTTCCTTTATCATTAGCATCTGCCAAGATTTATTTAATACAATCTGACTCTTCGCTCTTCTACATATGTACTCCCAAGATAGTTTATTATTTTCCTTATTTATGCACTCATTTTATTCTGAAAACCTAATTTGCTTTCAGTTTATTCATATTCACTATCATATTATATTCTCCGTTTTTTATTTTATCCATGATTATGGTGAAAATTCACTCTTCCACATCACCCTAGTGTCCATGCATGCATGTCTAAACCCAAACCAGCAGCACCCTTCATCTCAAAGAAAACAAACATACTCACATAGCCACAAACAAAACACATCCTAAACATGCATGAAAAACTAACACAAAATCAACCCCCCCTCAAAAAAATCGCTCATTTGCCCTTCTTTCCCACTGACAGTCTAGTATGATTAAAACCTTGAGAACTCCCCTTCAACAAGCCCTGACAACATATCAAACTCCCACATATAATGCTTTGGCCCATTAGCAATCTAAGGTCTTTCAGATGTTTTTCAACCATTCCTGGTTGCACAGCAAATTCCCAAAGATCTGGAAACTTGCCAGTGTAGTTCCCATCCTGAAACCCTCCAAACCTTCCAGCTCATATTGCCATATATTAGTGCCATCACCAGTATCCAAATTTGCCTCCAAAACTGATCCACAACAGAGCCAACCAAAATTTCATACTCACCCACACACCACAGCTCTAGTACACTCAGCCACTCAAAACATTCTGGACACTACTAGTACAAGAAAAAAACATGTAACATGACCTTGTGCACATAGAACACCAGCTTGATAAAAACAGAAGAATGTATGAATCCTCATAAAAATCCAATGTCACCCTCTTCACCCTTGTTAGACATGAATCCAACCTGCACTGTCTCATATACTTGAGTGATGAACCACTCGCAATCAACAAAGCATTCACTTCCCATGCTACAAATATCAACACCACTGTCATAAGCAAACAAACCACCCTTAGAATGATTCTGGCACCAGTTTTGGTTGACAAAAAATCCTTTTGCATAATTTACACACAGTTCATCCTTTCATTATTAAAAAATGCCTCACTTGCCTCATCATCCACTCTGTCATAAGTAAATATAGCAGCTGAATACCACACAAAACATAACTCTCATACTAGTCACCAGCTGCCTCGCAGCCACAAACAACCATTCCCTACATGCAATACAAATCCAGTATAATTTCACAATATTATGCTTGGCACATAGTTTTTCATAAAAGAAGTAGACTGATGAACCCAAATAGTTCAGAATCACTCAACTCAAAAGAAGAAGAAAAATGCATACCCATGCTTCAGTCTTTTGCACCTTTACTTACATATCCTCCCCCTCCCCCCAACAAATATGACATAGGCAAAAGTATACACACCATAATGTCTTGACAGGAACTAAACATCCTCCATTCCAACCCAATCTTAATCATCTCTAACAGGCATGCACCCATCAGAACTACACTTCCATGTTGTGTATGGGTTACACTTTCTTTGTGTTCTGTACACCAACCATCTCTCTAACATTCCAAACAGCAGTTTGGCACATGACAAGACCCATCATTCCCAAAATGCAACTTTCATATAGAAGACACTGAACACTTAACTCCTCATCTGTCTTGCATTCACCCCACTAAGACATATACACGTCATTGCACCTCTTGACCTGTGATCCCTCCTAGTGGACGTAGCTGGCTACCTGAATGCTGCAGGAGCCCCATAGAAGGAGACCCTGGGGCAGGAAGGTAAGGTAAGGTTTGCTGCATTTTTTACCCTTTTTCATCACTATACACTGGTATATTCAGTTTTTTCAGTCTCTGTTTTTCTCTTTAGCTAATGTACTTAAATCATTCTAATTCTTTACTTTTCTTTCTGCATCCTGTACTTACTACATTGTACAACTCTATATCAACCTCCGATGATACTCTCTTAAACTGCTTCCACATTACCTCAACATTGTACTGCTTCAGATTTTCACAACTTTTTTTATGTTTAGTTTTACCATCTTATTTCTTGATTTTTTCTACTTCTATCCATTTCACTCTTTAATTCTTATTTTTAGCCCATTTCCCTTTACAGTAAAAGGTTTGCCTATATCTCGCTGCTTTTGAATTGCCAAATATCCTCACCCCTCTCTTAGACCAAACATCACATACATTATGTATCATATTCTTTTTCATATACAGACTAAGCCCTGTGAGCATCTTAGAGTAGTGGGCTATAACACTGTTTGCTTGAAAAAAGAGAATAAGGTGTATCCATGAGAATTGATCTTCTTTGACAACCATTTATTAGATAAGGCTGGTAGATGCAAGTTCACAGGAACTCAACCCTCTCAGACTTGCGATATAATGGCATGGAGGTTGGGTGATGTGAGGCAGCCTGCAGCATCCATTCATGTTCCTTATCTTATGTAATGTGCTCCAGTTGTCTAACTTTGTAGAGTTTGTGGTTTCTTAAATTTTGTCACTGACCCTCAGTGATGTTGAATCAGAATCTTCATTATTTTATTTTTGGTTCCTAAGGCGCGGTCATGAGTACTTTTGTATTCCTTGAGGAATATTATGTCTGAAAATATATATATGTATACACATGTGTATGTAGGTGGATTGGGCCATTCTTTCGTCTGTTTTCTTGCGCTACCTCGCTAAACGCAGGAGATGGTGATTAAGTATAATAGAAAAAATAATAAAACATCACCATTACTATTATTTTGGTATGGTTGGTCCTACTAATACTATATATATGCTTTATGTGTTTTTGCATTATATTATTTTCTTGTTTTATCATTGTAGTGGTTTATGGTATTTTTGAATAGTACTTTTATGAGTATTTAGTGGAGGTATTTTTAATGTACCTGGGTTTTGATAATTATATATGCATTGAGGGACAGTACTGAACTGTTTTGTAATAGGTCGAAATGCAAATTCAAATGGTTGACAGATTTATTTCCCACCGGGAGAGTCCTTAAGGCAGCTCTCACTTTTAATTGTTTTGATTCCATTTCTTGTGTTACCGATCTTAGTCATATGTTGAATTCAGCTATTAATCTTGTGTCATTAGTGGGACAATGGAGGCAGACTCCAAGGTCTAAGGTCTCACACCTAAGCTAGATATCAAGTTGGAGGGTGTTTCTGTACAAAGGAGAACCCTGCAATACCTTATGGAAATGTTCCTGTATTAAACCACAACAAGGCTTTGATTAAATACAGCATACCCTTATAGTTTTTGATATCCTGCTAAAATTTTAGTAAGTTAGGAATGTGTTGGCAAGAGATAAGATGAACCCTGAGACTTAAGGTTTCATGCCATGACAAGTGTACTAATGGTACATTAGTGTAACTGCATTGGAAGGTTTGTTCTTGTGGGTGTTCATGCAGTACCTCATAGGATTATTTCTTCATTAAATGTGATTAAGTTGTGGATTGCCTTCATTGCACAGAACCCTGAACATTACAGATTCACCATAATGCACTAGGAAAACAGATTCAGAAGATGTCCACCTGAAGGATATCTTTCCAAACTTTCATGATAAAGTACTCTTCCCTTTAGGAACAGCATTTCATCTTTGGTTGTTTAAGGTACAGAACTATAGTCCATGAGCCTCTAAGCTCCTGTTGATCTGAAAATGGAATTTCAATTTTTTTTCTGACTTTAACTTTTTTATAATTACTATACTCAAAAAAGTTGCACAAGCCCGGTAGAGATAAACCCTACTGTTTGTGAACTTAATTCTACCACCCTTGTTTAAAGGATCCAATGCTTTTTTTTTTGTGAGAGGCATATATTGATGCCAGTTATCACCCCAACTTTAGCTAGCATGCAGAAATATCAACAAGACTCAATTATGCAAAGTTATTTGTCGGTAGTAGTTGGTAGACAGTCACTGACTAGGGAGTTATATTACTGGTATTACTTGTATTGGGAGGGTTAGTGATGGCTGTGTAGTGAGCCAAAACTTCAGTGGTGTCAAGTTACCCTCCTATGACCCAGGTAGTTGTCTTTTCTTTCTGCCTAACCCTCACGTGGATTGCTAGTATTCTGTTCACAAACATACAATCTCTCCTTGTCACAAATAGCACCTGACAACAACTCTCACGTCCCATTCTTCACAACTAGATTTTCCTGCAGGGAGCATTTTTGTTCTAGCCTGGCTTTTGGCAAAATGGTAGGAGCAAAAGATAGAAGTAGTAGATAGGAACTTTAGACTGGAACTTTAGGTAGAAACATCAGATGGATGTAGACGGTAGGAGAGCATTAGGCAGAAGTAGGAGATTGTAACATTAGGCAGGAATATTAAGTAGACATATTAGGTAGAAGTAGGTGGTAAGAACATAGGTAGAAGCCTCTGAAAACTGCGCAGTAGCTGCCCTCTGTTGGTATGTTGTTAGGGATGGGGCTCTGGAGGCTGGGAAGTGGCACTGGCATTCAGCAGTTATGGGGGACTCTGGCTGTGGTTGGGGACTCTTGCTGTGGCTGCCCCCTTGAGGGTGTTCCCATGGGAAACAGGCATCAGAGTTATAGATAGAACTGAGGTGGAAAGACACCAAGCACTTCCCGGAACTGAGTCCTTCTTTACTATGCAATGTAAGAAAACAGATTATATGTGGTTCAGATAAAGAACACATCCAAATATCGTATTTGCACAAGTGAGGGGACCATAGAGAGTGATTCTGAATGTGATATTAGAAGAAATCTGAATCTCCAAGCACAGGAAGTTTAGTTAAAGGGAGGATCACATGCTTGAATTCACCCATTTACTGTTTATGTCTGTTTTACGTAACAGTCAGCTTTTGATTCCCCATGGTGGCATCTTCTATGCTATTTTTTATGTCAAGTTGCTTCTTATTGTCCTTCCAGGTGGTGTTGTCATGATTTAGGGATAATTTGCATTATTACCTGGTGGGATATGTCCCAAATGCCTCAGTTTATCACAATCAATTGTGGAATGAGGAGGTGTGGCTTGAAAAACAAAGAAATTAAAGGAAATTTTAAAAGAACATGATGATGATTTTGTAATTGAATCAGTATGTAGCAGTAAGTCTCTCCCTCTTCATATAGGTATACTCTCATGTTCATAGGGTTCAGTCCTAAAATGGATATGTAGGTTTTGGAATGTGAAAAAAGAAATTATGCTGCAGGGTAAGCCCTGAGAGAATCCATAAGGCAAACACTAGTGGTAAGTGAATGATGTGAATAGCTAGGTACTTCACACCAGCTGACTAATGTGTGGTAATGCCATAGTTAGAATACTGTATGGTTGTTGTCTTCCTTTGAATAAGCATATTCCAGTTTCATATCATTTTTGATGATTGAAGGAAGTGAATCCTTATGGTTACACCACATTTTGTGATATAAAATGATGTTTTAACATCTTACAGACCTATTGCTCCCACAGATGCTCAATAGTGCTCTACTTATGTTAGAGACAGCTTTCTTCTTTAGAACCTAAATTTCTTACTAGAAAAATATAATTCATGCAGGTGTCTGCTCTCATTGTCCTGTGTATTTGCCTTATTTATGTATATATGAAAATTTTTAGATTGTTGCCCCAAGGAATGTAACTCCCCCTCCCTTTTCTCATTGTATCTGTATAGTGAAAAAAACTACCAAGGATTTTTGTGAGCATTGCATCTTCTGGGAACACATCTCCACTGTAAAGTGAGGGATAACTGGGGTTTTTTTACAGCTGATTTTGCTGTAATTTAAGGCATTTTTCCAGTTTATAGAAGTCTTTGATTCTGCCTGTATGTTTCTGTAGAAGTGAATGCCCTCTGCAGTTATCATAGGAATGAAAAGAATAATTTAAGTAAAAAAAGGGTTCATGATATAGGTTGATAGGTTGGTGGGAATCATTAAGAATAATTTAAGTAAAGGAAGGGTTCATGATATAGATAGGAAGGGTGGTGGAAATAATTAGTTAGTTGCATGAATGAAAGAACGTAAAGATATTATTACTTGTTGAACTTGTGGCATGTTCTAAGTGAAGACTATATATCTGATATAGGTTCAAGGAAAAGAGGTAGAACAGAGAAAGGATTGATCAGTACATTAAAGTTTTATCATATAGACAGGGGTTTATCCTAGATATACCACATGCAAGTCAGTGGGAGAATGAGGTTGAAATATAGATTAATTCTTTATTTTCTTGATGTTGTCATGGGTATTTGATCAATGAGTTGCCATTCTGTTGACCATTAATTCTTAATACTCCATGGAGGGAATTTTTGCTGTGAAATTTGGATAGCTCATACCTGCAATATTTGTAGTTTTCAAGCAATGATTTGAAATCTTTGTGGTTTTCCAGCAATTATTTGAAAAAAAAAGGCAATATTACTTAAAAGGGGGGCATTTTACATAATGTCAAATATAAAGATGGTAATATGGCATTTCCTGGAACTGAAAGTTCATTAGTGGTGTTATATGATGTTATACAGAAGTCAATCTCCCGTTGTCTTTAAAATTATATAAAAGAACTTCATGAAAAGGGCGCATGGTAACAAAATTAGAAAAAAACGGTAGATTCATCAAAAGAAGATAGGTTGCCATGTTTGAGTGTGAAGTGGAATTTTGCCTTTGTTTTTCCTTTTCATTATAACTGACCTGTGTAGCATCTCTCCATTATATGATTGCATGCATTCACTAAATAATTTTCCAAGTTTTAATCACAACTTTTTGTAGATATGTTTACATTCATATCATCATGTAGAGTTGATGAAAAATTAATCTCAATATTGCTTTTGTGTTTCAGAATGTTGTTTTGTCAAACATTGTACTATCCAGATATTATATTAAAATTACAAAATGTAAAGCTGTTTGTACAATACAGATTGCTGCCAGAAGCTATGGTCATCACTCATAACAGTAAAACGACAACACTATTTGAACCACACAGGCTGGTTTGCCCTTGTTGTTGTTATCATCACATCAACACTCAGTATTTCACGCATCGTTGGCCAGTACAAAGGTATTTTAAGGTATCGCAGTTTGTTGTTGAGATATCAACATGACCATTTTATTGTCCTTTATATGTCTATTTTTTACAAATATATGTTTGATGAGAGAAACATGCCTGTACCAGCTCTAAGTGAAGCAGAGGCTAGGGGGAAGGGGATGGAATGGTGTAGGAATGTTCAGGGATAAATGTCTTGAGTTAGTGACTGGGCATGAGGAAAAGAAGGGATGGTATTTCTAATGAAAAAGCTGCTGTGGGACTGTGGTAATGAGTGTAGGGAAGTGAGTTCAAGACTGATGTAGTAAGAATGAAAAATTTCAAAGTTGTATAAATTGTCAGTACTTATTCACATGGTAGTGAGAGAATTCAAGATAGAATGAAAGCATTTTGTGAAGAGCTGTCTCGGCAGTTTTGTTGCAAGGGATTGAATTTTGGTGCGAGGGGATCTTTCTAGGTTGGATGATGTGGCAGTTGAAGGTATGATTAGGGGAACATGATGTTCCTTGAATAAATGAAAATGGAGAAAAGCTTGTTAAGTTACATTATGAAATAAGAATTGTGATAGGAAATACATAGTTTAAAAATAGATGTATACAAAGTCATACATTGGTGAGTAGGTTTGGAGATTCACTATTGAATTGTGTGCTAACTGATGCATCATTGTCTCAACATTCAGGGGGGTGTGAAGTGTGTAGGGTAAAAAATGATTTGAAGCAGTATAGTATACAAGGGTGATATGCTATCACTTGACTGTACCAGGGTATGTGAGGTGGTCAGAGGAAACCATGGATATGTGGGGCTTGGCTATATTTGACGGGCTTTAGTTTTGGTGCATTATTAAACTTGACATCCAGAGAGTGGATGTGAGCAAATGAGACATTTTTTTTTTTTCCTGTTCCTGATGCTACCCTGCTGAGGCTGGAAACTATGTACCAGTATGAAAATATTATTCTTTGGAAGAATTTTAGCAATCTAACAGTGTAATATTCCTCAAACTTCTGCTGTTCTTCCTTGAAATGTGAAATAAGCTGGTATGTGCTTATGTTTGGAGTAAAGTACATGAAAATTTTTAGTCTTGTGGATATTTCAGTGTTCTCTGAAATGTGGTATATTCAATTTAAGAATTATTTTTCTTTGTTTTTCAGCTTACCATGCTCCATTA
This sequence comes from Panulirus gracilis, assembly GCA_032361445.1. NCBI lineage: Eukaryota > Metazoa > Arthropoda > Malacostraca > Decapoda > Palinuridae > Panulirus > Panulirus gracilis. The sequence goes on along the minus strand of JAUUEG010110098.1, from coordinate 2,618 downwards.
GAAACCTTCATGGAGTTAAATCGATTGGCAGCAGAGGAAAATTATCCATCAGACAGACCTGTCACTGTCTGTATGGGCAAGGAGTGGCACAGATTTCCATCATCCTTTTTTCTTCCTGGCTTAAAGTGAGATCTTGTTTTACTGCTTAATTATTGGTATTTTTCATTCTGTATCAATTTATTCTTTTTTTATCTATATCTGTTGTCCTAAATACATTTTTTTTCATTGAGGATGCTACAGCATCTGCATAGATGCATGATTGTTGTGTTAGTTTACACATGGACACACACAGTCTTTCTCACTTTTCAACAAATTAAAGTGAAATAGGGTTGATAACCTAATGGCAAATATGATTTGGAATTATATTAAGAATGATAACATGAATACCAATGTAGTAGTGTTAAATGTGATAGGGACATGAAGTTGCAAGAGCATGAAGGGTATGCACAGGATAGTGAATTGGACTAATGTGGTATATTGGGGTCGACGAGCTGTCATTGAACTGAATCAGGGCATATGAAACATTCTGGGTAAACAATAGATAGATCTTTGGGGTCTGGTTATGGATAGGGAGCTGTGGTTCAGTGCATTACACATGACAGCTAGAAAATGGTTGTGAGCAGATGTGGCCTTTCTGTGTCTGTTTCTGGCACTGCTTCGCTAATGTGGATAATAGTGATCAAGTTTGGTACAGAACACAGTCTGATCAAGATAGCTGACTAGGATTTGCTGAAATGGTTTAGGCATGTGTAGAGGATGAGTGAACAGAGACTGACAAAGAAAATCTCTGTATCAGAAGTGCAGGGAGCAGCAGCATCACAGTAGGCAGAAATGATTAGCTTGAAAGAGTTGAAAGAGTTATGATGGAGGTTGGTTGTATAAGAAGTGGCGGTTTAAGAAAGAGGTGTGGAAGAGAGCACAGTTTGATTGAGATGGCTAACTAGGATGTACCTGAAGCATATGGAGAGAATGTATGAAAAGAAGCTCACAGAGTATCTATGTGGATGGAGCAAGAAGATGGGGTAGACTGAGGAGGTGGAGTGATGAAGTGAAGGAGGTGCAAGGTTATCTTGTTTGACAGGGATTGGATATATGCATGTGCAGCCACTCTGTGTTCATCACTGATACTTTCCCTCTAAAGCAGAAAGGCAGTTAGGTATAATAGAAAAAAATCACAATAAATTTCTGGGAATATTCTAGAGGATTTTTTAAATTTTCTATTGGCTAGATCATTGGACAGCACCCTTTATGAACTGATCAGCCACATTACTAGCAGGTAATCGGTGTTAGCCACAACTACCACTTGTGGTAATCATGCGGCATGTCAAAAACTACTTCAGAGGATTGAAACATGAAGTGAGCAATCAGAAATGCAGAACTATATCATACATTCAGATAACCAGAACAAAAATAGAATTGGCTCAATATGAGGGTGTTTTTAAATGCCAGCATAAACCTGTTTTTTCATGACCAAATAAGGTATAATGAATTAGGGCCAATAAAAAGCAGGACGCATTTAACATAATACCATGATACAACTTATTCAGAATTATTTGCCCTTTTCCCAAGTCTTTCCCTCTTTGGTTCATCTTTGTTTCTTGGTAACTTAAAAATGCAATTAATCAGAAGAAATTTGGTCATCTCAAGCATACCAGTTTTCATTACTTATTTTATATTTTTATTTTCCTGGCCACACTGAAAATTTCTGCAAAAATGAGGGTTATAGACCCCCTGGTCTAGAAGGATATCTTTTTAGCTTTTACCACAACCTCTCAGGACTAACTGGAATTATCTTCTTGTGTCTTTCAAGCTCTGATTAGTGTAGATAATAAATTTTTTAAGGAAATTGATTTTTCCTTGTAATAGGAAGAGCCTGATGTTCACATACACATTGTCTACTCACCTAGTACTTCTAGTTGTTAGATGTATCTCTTTGCAAATCATGCTGAACATGGTTGTCAGTTAATGTGAGAGAGAAAATGTTTGAGAGACTTTGTTTGGGGTGAGGGTGCAAGGGGAGGTAGATGTTATGTCTAGGCAATTTTCTTTTTGAAGGGCTGTGATTGGTTGACCCAATGAGAAAAGCCAGCGAAGTTTGGATACAGTCTTTTTACTAGTTTGACCACATTTTATTGTCTTTCTCCCTTAGCTGGCAGAACTATCCCCTTAACCCTTCTGTGAGAGACAATAGTATCCAAACAAATTGATTTCCTGTGTCCATAGTGACAATAAGACCCATGTAATGTTGTAGCATGCCCTTTTTTGCTACACTAACAGTCAGAGAAAGATAGTTTACTTTTAACTACATTTATGTCTATCTTTTCCCTCTTTTTACTTTTTATTTTTTCCACATCCCCATCTTTTCATGTTTCTTTAGTTTACATTAACATTGTGAATACAACTGATAGCCTCATTTTTTGGCTTTTTTTCTTTTAAGTAATTGTCGATTACATCATATGTAAACTTAATTTAGACTGTACTATTTAGCATTAAAAGTTGATAAGATGATGAGGTTATTGGTAGCTACCATGCTTATGAAATATTTTTGCATGCACTATCTGGCCTTCAATATGGGAAAAAACAAAAGGTAATGAAAAAAGTTTTGGAAAGAAAAGAAA
>JAUUEG010110097.1:0-35945 GCA_032361445.1 Panulirus gracilis | reverse complement strand
GGCAATATTATCATAGTGGCTGTGCTGTAATGGTGGCTATGTTGTCGTTTACTTTATTCAATAGATTACTCTTTTGTGAAGATGGCTTTATTGTCAGCGTAGCTATAGTGTCATGATGAACATATTTTCACTTTGGTTGTCTTGCTACGGCGGTTACATTCCTCCAATGTCAGTATCATCAGCTTTACTATATTAGCATCTTGATCTTTCATACAGCAGTTATATTGCCATTTTTGTAGTTGTGCATATTTTGTCATGAGCGATACATTATCCTGATAATCATATTAATAAGCTGACAATATTATCATGGTGGCTATATTACCATTATGACTATAATTTCATAGTGGCTATATTGCCATTATGACTATGATATCATAGTGGCTATATTGCCAAAATAACTATATTTTCATGGTGGCTATTCTTTCTTTAGGGTTATGATATCTTTTAGACTGCATTTTCATGACAGCATTCTTTGCATACTCACTTTCTCCTCATTGTAGAAGGGATATTGTCATTTTGATTAAATCATCAGGTGACTATAATGTCATGATGACAATATTCTTATGGTTTCAGTACTATCATGGTGTCTGTATATTATGGTGCCTACATTGCAATGGAGCCATAGTGACAAAGTGGCTATACTATCATGGTGGTTATCATCTTATCATGGTGATATTGTCATGGTGTCTGTGTTGCCATAATGGCTATATTGTCATGCAGTTTGTTGAAATGACGGCTATATTGTCATGCAGTTTGTTGAAATGACGGCTATATTGTCTTGGTGATTGTATGGTCATGTTGTCTGTTTTGTCGTGGTGGTTGTATTGTCATCTTGACTATATGGTCATGGTGTCTATATTGACATTAAGATTATATTGTTATGGTAACTAAATTGGCATGGTGGCTATATTGTCAAGTGATGATATTGTCACGGTGGCTATTTGTCATATTTGTTATATTGCAAAGAGGTGACTATCTTGTCTTATTGACCATATTGTAATGATGACTATATCTTCGTGGTGGCTATCTTGTCATGACAATCTATTGCCTTGATGTCTCAGCGGCTAAATGGTTATTGTACATATTTTGTCATGGGAACATATCATCATGGTAGCTATATTACCATGGTGACTAAATTTTCATGGTAGCTACATTGTCATGGGGACTTTAATGGCATGGTCGTTGTATTGTTATTTTCAATATAATGTCATCATAGGTACATTACCCTAGTCGCTATATTAACTTGACCGTTATATTGCCGTGGTCAATTGTTTTGTAAAGGATATATTTTAGTGTTAGCTACATTTTCATAGTGATTATATTATCATGAAACTATATTTTCAAGGTGGATTATTTGGTGTAGTGAGCATAACTGTGTGGATGTCCTATCATCACGTCAGTAATATTGTCGTGTTTTTTTTTGTGTAATGGTGTTTATGTTAACTTGGTCATTAGACTATCATGATTGCTGTATGGCTATGGTGACTATACTGTATTGACGATTATATTTCATTGTGATTATTTTCTCATATTAACTCATATTCAGGTACATATTCACGGTTGTTACATTGTTATTTTGGATATACTGTCAGAATTGCTATATTGTAATGATAAATCCTCTCCTGGTCGGTGTTTTATCATGAAGACTATATTTTCTTGGAGGCTATATGTTTGCTATGGTTAGAAAATGACTATTTTGTCACAGTAGTTATATTGTCATGTTACTATATTCCCAAAGTGAATATAATTTTATGATTTCTCTATTGTTGCGTTGAGTATATATTCATAGCAGTTATATGATCACGTTGGCTTTATTGTTATAGTGAATATATATTGTCGTCGTGACTATATTATCATAATGGGTAAATTGTCATGGCGAATATATTGTTATTGATGCTTTATTATAATGTTTATAGTCATGGTAAGTATATTATCATGGTGATTCATTTACATCGTGACATTATTTTCATGATGGCTGTATTGTCACTGTGGCTATTTTGTCGTTTCCTGTATTTTCAAGGTTACTGTTATGTAAAGATGGCTTTAATTTCAGCGTAACTGTAGAGTTATGGAGAATCTATTTTCAAATTGACAGTATTGTCATTATAAATATACCGTCTGGATTGCTATCTTGTCATGGCGGTTACATTCCTATGATGTGTATATCAACGCTTTGGTTATATTGGCACTGCTATCTTTTTTCCAGTGGTTATATATATTGTCATTTGCTTGATTATTCGAATTTAGTCATGAGCGATACATTATAATTATCATGATAACTATTTTACTGAGCTGACAATAGTGTCATGGTGGCTATTTTTTCATGATTGTTATAATGTCATGACATGGTGACTGCATTTTCATGGTAGCTTTCTTTGATGATGGTGATTTTGCCCTTGTGGATACATCATTATCTAAGAAATATTCCCATTTTCGTTAAATTAACAGGTTTCTGTATTGTCATGATGACTATATTGTCATGGTGTCTACTGTCAATGTGACTGTATTATTATTGTGGCTATATTGCAATGGGAGTCTTAGGGACTATATTTTCATGGTGGGTATCATCTTGTCATGGTGATTATATTGCATTTATGTTTATTTTGACATGGTGATTGCGTTGCCATGATAGCTATATTGTAATTTGTTGAAATGATATCAATAGTGTCATGGAAAATGTAGTCATGATGTCTGTATTATCTTGGTGGTTGTACTGCCATCGTGACTATACGTTCATGGTGGCTATATTGCCATTAGTATTATATTGTTTCGGTATATATATATATATATATATTGCCATGGTGACTATATCTTTAGGTGACTATATTGTCAAGGTGGCTATTTGTAATATTTGTTATTCTGCAAGGTTTTGACTATCATGTCAAGTTCATTATATTGATTTGGTGGCTATATTGTCATGGTCACTATATCGTTATGGTGCCATTGTGTTTTTTTGTGGTATATTGCCAGAATGGCTATACTAACATGTTGGCGATATTGGCATGATTATATATTGTCTTAGTGGTTAAACTGTTATTGTGCATATCTTATCATGGGAAATATATAATTAAGGTAGGTATATTGTCAAGGCGACTATATTTTCATGGTAGCTACATTGTCACGGTGACTTCATTTTCATGGGCACTGTATTATCATTGTCAATATAAAGTCATCGTGGCTCAATCATCCTAGTCGCTATATTAACTTGATGGCTATATTGCTATGGTCTCTTCTGTTCTTGAAGACATATGGTGTTGTTGGCCACATTTTCATTGTGATTATATTATCATGATAGATATATTTTCATGGTGGCGTTTTTGGTATTGTGAGTATAATTGTATGGATATTATATCATCATGTCAATTATATTGTCATAGTTTTTATATTGTGATGGTGATTATGTCAACCTGGTGATTGTTATTTTCAATATGATGTCATCATAGCAACATTATCCGATCGCTATGTCAACTTGATGGCTATATTGCCTTTGTCAATTTTGTCGTAGAGGATATATTTTGTTGTTACCTACATTTTTATAATGAATACATTTTCATGATAATTATATTTTCGTGGCGGATTGTTTGGTTCTGTGGGTATAACTGTATGGATATCTTATCATCATGTCAATAATATTGTCGTGGTTTTTATAATGCAATGGTGTTTATGTTATCTTGGTGATTATATTGTCATGACTGATGTATGGTTATCATGTCTATACTGTAATGACGATTATATTTCATTGTGATTATTCTGCCATGTTGTCTAAGTTTTCATGGGAGCTATATTGCTATAGTAGGTACATATTCATGGTTGTTATATTGCTATTTTGGCTATACTGTCAAGATGGTTATATTGTAATGATTGATCCTGTCCTGGTCGCTCTTTTCTCATGAAGACTTTATTGTCCTGAAGGCTATATTTTTGCTATGATTCGAAAGCAACTGCTTTGTCTCTCTGGATATATTGTGATGTAGCTATATTAATTAATGGCTATAATTTCATGGTGTCTTTATTATTGCGTTGATCATACTGTCATAGCAGTTAAAAGTTCACGTTGGCTTATTGTTGTGGTGAATATATTGTCGTCGCGACTATATTATCATAATGGGTAAATTATCATGGCGAATATGTTGTTATAGAGACCATATTTTCATTATATTTATATAGTCATGGTAAGTATGTTGTCATGGTGACTCTAATGTCATGGCGATTGAGTTATACCGTGACATTATTGTCATGATGGCTGTACTGTCATGGTTCTCTATATTGTCGTTTGCTTTACCTCAAGAGTACTGTTTTTTGAAGATGGCTTTATTTTCAACGTAACAATAGTGTTGTATAGGACACATTTTCATAGTGGCAATATAGTCATTATCTATATACCGTCTTGTTGGCTATCTTGTCATGGCGGTTACATTTTCATGATGTCCATATCAACTCTTTGGTTATACTGGCACTGTGATCTTATTTCCAGTGGTTATATTGTCATTTCTTTAATTAAGTATATTTCCTCATTAGCGATACATTATCATTATCATGATAACTATCTTACTGAACTGACAATATTGTCATTGTGGCTATTTTTTCATGATGGTTATAACGTCATGGTGACTGTATTTTCATGGTAGCTGTCTTTAATGGTGGTGATTTAGCCCTTGTAGATATATCATTATCGAAGCGATATTGACATTTTCATTAGATTATCAGGTTTCTCTATTGTCATGATGACAATATTGTCATGCTTTCTCTACTGTCAAGGTGACTGTATCATTATGGTGTCTATAATGCAATGTGAGCCATAGTGGCTGAGTGACTATATTTTCATGGTGTATATCATCTTTTCATGGTACTTATATTACATTATTATTTATTTTGTGATGGTGAATGAGTTGCCATAATGGCTATATTGTCATGTAATTTATTGAAATGATATCAATATTGTCATGAATACACGATGGTCATGTTGTCTGTATTGTCTTGGTTGTACTGTCATCGTGACTATACTGTCATGGTGGCTATGTTGCCATTAAGATTATATTGCTATAGTAAGTATATTCATATGGTGCCTACATTGTTAGGTGGCTGTATTGTCATGGTGCCTAGCTGTCATATTTGTTTTACTGAAAGGATTTGACTATCTTGTCATGTTGGCTATTTTGATTGGGTGGCTATATTGTCATGGTGACTCTGTCGTTCTGGCGCCTTTATCTTTTCTGGTGGCATATTGTCATGATGTTTATACTAAGAAGTTGCCGATAATGGCATGATGATATATTGTCTTAGTGGTTAAACTGTAATTGTGGATATTGTCAAGATGAGTATATTTTCATAGTTGCTACATTCTCATGGTGACTGTTCATGGTCGCTGTATTATCATTGTCAAAATAATATCATCATGACACCATTATCGTGGTCGCTATATGAACTTGATGGCTATATTGCTATGGTCTCTTACGTTGTAGAAGACATACTGCGTTATTGGCTACATCTTTATAGTGATTATATCATCATGATAGATATATTTTCATGGTGGCTTCTTTTGTATTGCGTGTATTATTGTATGGATATTATATCATCAGGTCAATTGTATTGTCATCGTTTTTATTTTGTAATGATGATTATATCAACCTGGTGATTGTGTTATCATGATTGCGGTATGGTTATGGTGACTATAATGTCATGACGATAATATTTCACTGTGATTATATTGTCACAGTGACTACATTTTCGTGGTGGCTTATTGTTATGGTAGGAACATCTTTATGATTGATATATTGTTATGTTGGCTACACTGTCAGGGTGACTATGTTGTTAAGTTAACTCCTCTCTTGGTCGCTATTTTGTCATGGGAACTATATTCTTCCCATGTATCATATATTTGCTATGCTGCGAAAACGACTATTTTGTCACAGTGTCTATATTGTTATTTGGCTATATTGTCAAAGTGAATATATTTTCATGGCGTATTTATTGTTGCGTTGGCTGTAATGTCATAGCAGCTATATGATCATGGTGGTTATTCTGTTATGGTGAATAATTTTTCCTCGTGACTATACTATCATAATGGCTAAATTGTCATGGCGAACTGGTTGTTAAGGAGGCTGCATTATGATGATAGTCATATAATCATGGTAAGTATATTATCATGGTGATTCTAATGTCTTGGTGATTAATATATATCGTGACAATATTGTCATGGTGGCTGTACTGTAATGGTGGCTATATTGTCGTTTGCTGTATTTAATACATTACTCTTTTGTGAAGATGGCTTTATTGTCAGCGTAGCTACAGTGTCATGGTGAGCATATTTTCACTATATCGTTATGGTGTCATTGTGTTTTTTGGTGGTTTATTGCCATAATGTCTATACTAACATGTTAGCGATATTTGCATGATGATATATTGTCTTAGTGGTTAAACTGTTATTGTGGATATTCTATCATGAGAAGTATATTATTAAGGTAGGTATATCATCAAGGTGACTATATTTTCATGGTAGATACATTGCCATGGTGACTTTATCTTCATGGTCGCTGTATTGTCACTGTCAATATAATGTCATCATGGCTCCATTACCCTGGTCGTTAAATTAACTTAATGTCTATATTGCTAAGGTCTCTTCTGTTGTTGAAGACATATTGTGTTGGCTACATTTTTATTGTGATTATATCATCATGAAAGATATATTTTCATGTTGGCTTTTTTGCTAATGCGAGCATAATTGTAAGGTTGTCATATCGTCATGTCAATTATATTATCATGGTTTTTTTTATATTGTGATGGTGATTATATCAACCTGGTGATTATTTCACTATGATTACTGTATGATTTTGGTGACTGTAATGTCATGACGATAATATTTCATTGTGATTATATTGTATGGTACGTACGTATGTACGTAATGGTACGTACATCTTTGTGATTGATATATTGTTATGTTGGCTATACAGTCAGGGTGACTATATTGTTACGTTAAATCCTGTCTTGGTCGTTATTGTGTCATGGGAACTATATTGTCCTGGAGGCTATTTGTCGCAGTGGATGTATCGGCATATTTGCTATGTTGCAAAAACGACTATTTTGTCACAGTGGCAATATTGTCAAAGTGAATATATTTTCATGGTGTCTTTATTGTTGCGTTGGCTGTACTGTCATAGCAGCTATATGATCATGGTGGCTATATCTTTATGGTCAATATATTTTCCTCGTGACAAATCTATCATAATGGCTAAATTGTTATGGCGAACATGTTGTCAAGGAGGCTTTATTATCATGATAGCTATATAACCATGGTAAATATATTATCCTGGTGATTCTAATGTCTTGGTGATTGATATATATCGTGACAATATTGTTGTGGTGGCAGTGCTGCAATGATGGCTATATTGTCGTTTGCTGTATTTCATAGATTACTCTTTTGTGAAGATGGCTTTATTTTCAGCGTAGCTATAATGTCATGGTTAACATATTTTCACTGTGGTTATCTTGTCATAGCGGTTACATTGCGACAATGTCAATATCATCAACATGGCAATATTGGCATCTTGAACTTTGTTATTCTGCATATTTTATCATGAACGATACGTAATCATGATAAGTATATTGATGAGCTGAAAACATCATCATATTGGGTATATTACCATTATGATTATACCTGCATAGTCGCTATATTGCCAAGATAACTATATTGTCTTGGCTGTTTTTTCAAAAGTGTTATATTATCTTTTTGACTGCATTTTCATGACAGCTTTCGTTGCATAGTGTTCATTCTATCCTTGTGGATATATCATTATAGAAGAGAAATACTCAATTTGAATAAATCATCAGGTGACTATAACATCATGATGACTATATTGTCATGGTTTCATTACTAGTGGCTACATTGCAATGGAGCCATAGTGGCAAAGTGACTATATTTTCATGGTGGGTATCATCTCATCATGGTGATTTTATTGCATTTGTGACTATTTTGTCATGGTGTCTGTGTTGCCCTAATGGCTATATTATCATACAGTTTGATGAAATGACGGCTATATTGTCGTGGTGATTGTATGGTCATGTTATTTGTATTGTCATAGTGGTTGTATTGTCATTGTGGCTATATTGTTATGGTGGCTATATTACCATTAAGATAACATTGTTGTGATAAATAAATTGCCATGGTGGCTATCTTGTTAAGTGATTATATTGTCATGGTGGATATTTGTCATATATGTTATATTACAAAGAGGTGGCTATCTTGTCTTGTTGGCTATATTGTCATTGTGACTATATCTTCGTGGTTGCTATCTTGTCATGGCGGTTTATTGTTTTGATAGTTATACTTATATGTTGGTGATATATTGTCTTAGCGGCTAAACGGTTATTGTACGTATTTAGTCATGGGAACATCATCATGGGGACTGTACTTGCATAGTGGCTCTATTGTTATTCTCAATATAATATCATCATAGGTACATTATCCTAGTCGCTATATTAACTTGAAGTCTATATTGCTAAGGTCAATTTTGTCGTAGATGATTTATTTTGTTGTTAGCTACATTTCTATAGTGATTATATTATCATAAAACTATATTTTCATGGAAGATTATCTGGTTTTGTGAGTATTGCTGTATGGATATCCTATCATCATGTCAGAAATATTCTCATGGTTTTTATATTGTGATGGTGTTTATGTTAAGTTGGTGATTATATCATCATGATTGCTGTATGGTTATGGTGACTATACTGATTTGACGATTATATGTCAATGTCATTATTTTGTCATGTTGACTAAGTTCTCATGGTAGCAATAGTTTTATAGCAGGTATATATTCATTGTTTTTACATTGTTATTTTGGCTATACTGTCAGGATTGCCATATTGTAATGATAAATCCTATCCTGGTCGCTATTTTGCCATGAAGACTATATTGTCCTGGAGGCTATATGTTTGCTTTGATTAGAGTACGACTCTTATGTCACAGTGGCTATATTGTCATGTGGCTATATTGTGATGGTGAAAATGATTTAAGGTCCTCTTTATTTTTGCGTTGACTATATTGTTAGAGCTATATGATAATCATGGCTATATTGTTATGGCGAATATATTGTCGTCGTGGCTATACTATCATAATGGCTAAATTATAATGGCGAATATTGTGGCTATGTTGTCGTTTGCTGTATTTTCAAGTTTACCCTTTTCGAAAGATGCCTTTATTGTTAGCGTAGCTATAGTGTCATGGTAAACATAATTCCATATTAGCAGTATTGTCTTTATGAAAATATCATCATGTTGGGTATCTTTTCATGATGGTTACATTGCCATCATGCTTATATCAGCACCTTTGCTTTTTAGGCACTGTGATTTGTTTTCACAGTGGCTATATTTTCATTTTTTTCAACTATTGATATTTCGTCATGAGCAATACATTATCATGATAACTATATAATTAAACTGACAATGTTATCATAGCGGTTATCTTGTCATTATGACTGAAATTTCATAGTGGTTATATTGCCAAGATATCTATATCATCATGATGGCTATTTCTTCATGATGGTTTTAATATCATGGTGACTGCATTTCTATGGTAGCTTTCTTTTAATGATGGTGATTTTGCCCTCATGGCTACATCAATATAGAAGCGAAATTGTCACTTTCATGGACTTATTAGGTGACTAAGCTCCCATGATTGCTGTACGGTCACGGTTTCAGTACTGTTATGGTGACTATTATTATGGTGGCTACAATGCAATGGAAGCCATAGTGGTCATGTGGCTATCTTCCCATGGCTCGTATCTTCTTGTCCTGATGATTATTATACTTTTGTGAATATACGGTCATGGTGTCACCACTATCATGGTGACTATATTGTTATGGTGGGTACGCTGCAATGAAAGCCATAGTGTCAAGGTGGCTATTTTTTCAGGTGATTATATTGCATTTGTGACTATATTGTCATGATGACTCTGTTGCGATAACGAATATATTGTCATGAAGCTTGGTGAAATGATGACAATATTGTCATGGTGACGGTATGGTCATGTTGCCTGTATTGTCATGGTGGTTGCATCGTCATCGTGAATATATGTATAGTCATTAAGATTATATTATTATGCTAACTATGTTGCCATGGTGGATGTATCGTCATAGTGACTATATCTACGTGGCGGCTATGTTTTGTCTGGTGGTATATTACTCTGATAGGTGTAATAACCTGTTGGCGATCTTGGCATGGTGATATATTGTCTTGAGTCAAAACTGTTATTATGGATATTTTGTCATGATGAATATATTATCATGGTATCTATATTTTCAGCGTAACTATATTTTCATGGTAGCTGTATTATCATGGGCAATATAATGTCATCATAGCAACATTATCCTGGTCTCTATATTAACATGATGGCTATATTGTTATGGTCTACTTTTGTCGTAGAGGATATGTTGTCTTCGCTACATTTTTACGGTGATTATATTATCCTGATAACTGTATTTTCATGTCGGCTTTTTGGTATTGTGAGTATAATTATATGTATATCATATCGCTATGTTAATTGTAATGCTTTAGATTTTATATTATGATGGTGATTATGTCAACCTCGTGATTATATTATGAAGACTGCTGTTTGGTCATGTTGACTATATTGTAATTTCGATTATACTACATTGTGATTAGACAGTAATGGTGACTACATTTTCATGATGGATATATTGATTTGGCATGTACATTTTGATAGTTGTTATATTATCATATGTGCCATAATGTCAGGTTTACTCTATTTCTATGTTAAATCCTATCCTTGTGGCTATCATATCATGGGGACTATATTGTCTTGTAGGCTCTATCGTTATGGTGGATATATCGGTATGTTTCCTATGTTGAGAAAACGACTTTTTTGTATTGTCAAAGTAAATATGATATCATGGCGTCCTTATTGTTGCGTTGACTATGTTGTCATAGTAGTTAAATGATCAAGGTGGCTAAATTGTTATGGGGACTATACTATCATAATGGCTAAATTGTCATGGAGAACATGGTTTTATAGAGGCTCCATTTGTCGTAATGATTATATATTCATGGTAAGTATATCATCTTGGTGACTCTAATGTCATGGTGATTGATATATTTCGTGACAACAATGTCATGGTGGCTGTCCTGTCATGGTGGCTATATTGTAGTTTGCTGTATTTTCAATGTTACTCTTTTTTGAAGATGGCTTTATTGACAGCGTAGCGAGAGTATCAAGGTGAACTTATTTCCATGGTGGTATTATTGTCATTATGAATATGATATCATGGTGGCTATCTCGCCATGGTGGTTACGATACTAAGATGTCTATATCATCAAACTGTTTACACTGGCATGGTGATCTCTTTTACAGTGGTTATATTGTCTTCTTATTTATGCATATTTTGTCATGAGCGATACATTATCATGATAACTATATTTTTATGCTGATAATATTGTGTAGGGTGCTATACTGTCATTATGTCTATAATTTCATAATGCTTATATTGTCAAGATAACTATATCATCATGGTGGCTATTTTTCATGATTTTGACTGCCTTTTCATGGAAGCATTCTTTTAATGCCGGTGATTTTGCCCTCGTGGATATATCAGTATAGAAGCGAGATTGTCATTTTGATTGAATTGTCAGGTGACTATATTGTCATGGTTTAAGTACTGTCATATTGAGTGTATCATTATGGTGGCTACATTGCAATTAAAGCCATAATGTAATAATGACTACATTTTCATGGTGGGTATCATATTGCCATGGTGAGTGTATTGCATTTTCGACTATATTTCTATGGTGACTGTACTGCCATAATGACTATATTTTTATAGTGTTTTGAAATGATGGCTATATTGTCATGGTGACCATCTGGTCATGTTGCCTGTAATGTTATTGTGATTGTATTGCATTTTTCTACTATGTTTTCATGGTGACTGTACTGCTAAAACGGCTATATTTTCATAGTGTGTTGAAATGATGGCTATGTTGTCATGGTGACTGTTTGATCATGTTGACTGCATTGTCTTGGTGGTTGTATTATCATCGTGACTATATGGTCATAGTGACTACATTGCAATTAAGATTATTGTATTATGGCAACTATATTTCCATAGTGGCTATATTGATAAGTGACTATATTCTTATTGCGCAATTTGTCAAAATTGTTAAATTGCATGGAGGTGACTCTTTTGTCATTTTGGCTATATTGGCTTGTAGGTATATTTTCATGATAACAATATCATCATGGTGGCTATGTTTTTTCTGGTGTTATATTGCCATGATGGCTATACTAACACTTTGGCGATATTTGCATGGTGATCTATTGTCTTAGTGGGTAAACTAGTATTGTGGATATTTTGTCGTGGGAAATAGATTTTCATGGTACCTATATTGTCAAACTGACTATACTTTCATTGTAGCTACATTTTCATGGTGTCTATAATGGCATGGTGGCTGTATTGTCTTGCTGAATATAATGTCACCATGGCTATATTATCCTCGTCGCTATATTAACTAGACCTATTGCTAAGGTCTATTTATTGAAATGGATATATCGTGTTGTTAGCATCATTTTTATTTCGGCTATACTTTTCAGGGTGGCTATATTGTAATGAAAATCATCTTCTGGTGGCTATTTTGTCATGGGGACTATATTGTCATGGAGGTTATATTGTCGTGCTGGATATATCGGTTTGTTTCCTATGATGCGAAGGCGACTATTTTTGTCCCAGTGGCTATATTGTCGCGTGGATATATTGTCATAATGATTATAATTTCAGGGTGTCTTTAATGTTGCGTTGACTATATTGTCATTGCAGTTATATGATCATAGTGGCTTTATTGTTATGGTGACTATACTATCATAATGGCTAAATTGTCATAGCGAATATGTTGTTATGGAGGCTTTGTTGTCATGATATTTATACTCATGGTAAGTATATTATCAAGGTGCCTCTAATGTCATGATGACTGATTTATATCGCGACAAAATTGTCATAGTTGTTGTACTTTCATGGTGGCTATATTGTTGTTTGCTGTATTTTCAAGGTTACTCTCCTGTGAAGAAGACTATTTTCAGCTTAGCTATAGTGTCACGGTGAACATATTTTCATAGTGGTAGTAATGTCATTATAGATATGTTGTCTCTTTGGCTATCTTGTCATGGCGGTAACATTGCTATGATATGGATATCAACACTTTGGTTATATTGGCACTATGATCTTTTTTCCAGTGGTTATATTATCATTAGTTTGATTATGCATATTTGGTCATGAGCAATACATTATCATTATCATGATAACTATTTTACTGAGTTGACAATATTGTCATGGTGGTTATTTTTTCATGATGGTTATAATATCATGGTGACTGAATTTTCATGGTAGCTTTCTTTAATGGTGGTGACTTTGCCCTTGTGGATATATCATTATCGAAGTGATACTGTCATTTTCATTAAGTTATTAATTTTCTGTATTGCCATGCCATGATGGCTGTAATGTCATGGATTCTCTACTGTCATGGTGACTGTATTATTATGGTGTCTATATTGCAATGGGAACCATAGTGGCTGAGTGTCTATATTTTCATGGTGGGTATCATCTTGTCATGGTGATTATATTGCATTTTTGTTTATTTTGTCCTTATGAATGCGTTGCCATAATGGCTATATCGTCACGTAATCTGTTGAAATGATATCAATATTGTCATGGATACTGTATGGTCATGTTGTCTGTATTGGCTGAGTGGTTTTAATGTCATCATCCTATACGGTCATGGTGGCTATATTGTCATTAAGATTATATTGTTATGGTAACTATATTCTCTTGGTGGCTGTATTGTTAGGTGACTATATTGTTATGGTGGCTAGTTTTCATACTTGTTATACTGCAAACATTTGACTATATTGATTTGGTGGCTATATTGTCATGGTGACTATGTCGTTGTAATGCCTTTGTGTTTCTGGTGGTATATTGCCATGATGGCTATACAAACATGTCGGCGATATTGGCATGATGATATATTATCTTAGTGGTTAAACTATTATTGTGGTTATTGTATCTTGGGAATATATAATTAAGGTAGGTATATTGTCAAGGTGAATATATTTTCATGGTAGCTACATGGTTATGGTGACTTCATTTTCATGGTCGCTGTATTGTCATTGTCAATATAATGTCATCATGGCTCCATTATCCTGCTCGCTATATTGACTTGTTGGCTATATTGTTATTGTCTCTTATGTCGTAGAAGACATAGTGCTTACTTGGCTACATTTTTATGGTGATTATATTATCATGATAGAAATACTTTCATGGTGGCTTCTTTGCATTGCAAGTTTAATTTTATGGATATTATATCATGTCAATTATATTTTCATGGTTTTTATAGTGTGATGGTGATTATGCCTACCTGGTGATTGTATTGTCATGATTTCTGTATGGTTATGGTGACTACATTGTCATGATGATAATATCTCATTGTGATTATATTGCCATAATGACTACATTTTTCTGGTGGCTTTATTGTTATGGTAGGTACATCTTTATAATTAGTATATTGTGATGTTGACTACACTGTCAGGGTGACTATGTTGGTATGTTAAATCCTGCCTTGGTCGTTATTTTGTATAGGAACTATATTATCCTAGAGGCTATATTGTCACAGTGGCTGTATCAGTATATTTGCTATGATACGAAAACGAATATTTTGTCACAGTGGCTATATTGTTATTTGGCTATTTTGTCAAAGTGAATATATTTCATAGTGTCTTTATTGTTGCGTTGGTTGTATTGTCATAGCAGGATCATGGTGGCTATGTTGTTATGGTAAATATATTTCCTCGTGACAATACTACCATAATGGTTAAATTGTCATGTGTTGTAATGGAGCCTTTATTATCATGATAGTTATATAACCATGGTAAGAATATTCTCATGGTGTTTCTAATGTCTTGGAGATTGATATATATCATGAAAATATTGTCATGGTGGCTGTACTGTAATGGTGGCTATATTGTCGTTTGTTGTATTCAACAGATTACTCTTTTGTGAAGATGGCTTTATTGTCAGCGTAGCTATTGTGTCATGGTGAATATATTTTCACTTTGGTTATCTTGTCATGGCGGTTACATTGCTACAATGTCAGTATCATCAACTCAGCTATATTGGCACCTTAATCTTTCATACAGCGGTTATACTGATATTTTTGTAATTGTGCATATTTTGTCATGAGTGATACATTATCATAATAATCATATAATAGGCTGACAATATTATCATGCTCGCTATATTGCCATTATGACTATAATTTCATAGTGGCAATATTATCCAAAATAACTATATTGTCATGATGGCTATTCTTTCTTTAGGGTTATAATATCTTTCAGACTGCATTTTCATGACAGCTTTCTTTGCATGGTGTTGATTTTCTCCTTGTGGATATATCATTATATAAGGGAAATACTCATTTTGATTAAATCATCAGATGACTATAATGTCATGATGACTATATTGTTATGGTTTCATTAATATCATGGTGTGTGTATATCATGGTGGCTACATTGCAGCTGAGACGTAGTGGCAAAGTAACTATATTTTCATGGAGGGAATCATCTTATCATGGTGTTATTATCATGTTGTCTATGTTGTCATAATGGCTATATTGTCACGCAGTTTGTTAAAATGACGGCTATATTATCTTGGTGATTATATGGTCATATTGATTGTATTGTCGTGGTGGCTGTATTGGCATCGTGACTATATGGTCATGTTGCTATATTGCCATAAGATTGTATTGTTATGGTAACTAAATTGACATGGTGGCTATATTGCAAAGTGATTATATTGTCACGGTGGCTATTTGTCATATTTGTTATATTGCAAAGAGGTGACTATCTTGTCTTATTAGTGACTATATTGTCGTGGTGGCTATCTTGTCATAGAGATTTATTGCCTTGATGGCTACACTAACATGTTGGCGATACTGGCATGGTGATATATTGTCTCAGCGGCTAAATGGTTATTGTACATATTTTGTAATGGGAACATATCATGGTAGCCACATTATCAAGGTGACTATATTTTCATGGTAGCTACATTGTCATGGGGACTATAATAGCAAGGTGGCTGTATTGTTATTTTAAATATAATGTCATCATAGCTACATTATTCTAGTCGCGATATTAACTTTATCGCTATATTGCCGGGTTCAATTCTTTTGTAAGGGATATATTTCATTGTTAGCTACATTTTTGTAGTGATTATGTTATCATGAAAATATATTTTCATGGTCATGGCGGATAATTTGGTATAGTGAGTATATCTGTGTGGATATCCTATCATAGCGTCAGTAATATTGTCGTGGTTTTTATATTGTGATGGTGTTTATGTCAACGTGGTGATTATATTATCATGATTGCTGTATGGTTATGGTGACTATACTGTATTGACGATTATATTTCATTGTGATTATTTTCTTATATTGACTAAGTTTTCATGGTAGCTATATTACTATAGGAGCTACATATTCATGGTTGTTACATTGTTATTTTGGGTATACTCTCAGAATGGCTATATTGTAATGATAAATCCTGTCCTGGTCGCTATTTTATCATGAACACCATATTTTCCTGGAGGCTATATGTTTGCTATGGTTAGAAAGCGACTGTTTTGTCACAGTGGTTATATTGTCATGTGGCTATATTCCTAAAGTGAGTATAATTTCATGATGTCTCTATTGTTGCGTTGACGATATATTCATAGCAGTTATATGATCACGTTGGCTTTATTGTTATAAGAAATATATTGTCGTCGTGTTTATATTATCATAATGGGTAAATTGTCATGGCGAATATGTTGTTATTGAGCTTTATTATCACAATGTTTATAGTCATGGTAAGTATATTAGCATGGTGACTCTAATGTCATGGTGATTGATTTACATCGTGACATTATTGTCATGATGGCTATATTGTCGTTTGCTGTATTTCCAAGGGTACTTTTTTTGTGAAGATGGCTTTAATTTCAGCGTACCTATAGTGTTATGGCAAACCTATTTTCATAGAGGCAGTATTGTCATTATAGATATTCCGTCTGGATGGCTATCTTGTCATGGCGGTTACATTCCTATGATGTGTGTATCAACACTTTGGTTATATTGGCACTGTGGTTTTTTTTCAATGGTTATGTATATATTATCATTTGTTTGATTATTCATATTTAGTCTTGAGCGATACATTATAATCATCATGATAACTATTTTACTGAGCTGACAATAGTGTCATGGTGGCTATTTTTTCATGATTGTTATAATGTCGTAGTGACTACATTTTCATGGCAGCTTTCTTTGATGATGGTGATTTTGCCCTTGTTGATACAGCATTATCGAAGAGATATTGCCACTGTCGTTAAATTATCATGTTTCTGTATTGTCATGATGACTATATTATCATGGTGCCTCTACTGTCAAGGTGACTATATTATTATGGTGGCTATATTGCAATGGGAGCCATAGTGTCTTAGGGACTGTATTTTCATGGTGGGTATCATCTTGTCAGGGTGATTATATTGCATTTTTGTTTATTTCCGTCATGGTGAATGCGTTGCCATAATAGCTATATTGTCATGTAATTTGTTGAAATCATATCAATAGTGTCATGGGAAATGTATAGTCATGATGTATTGTCTTGTTGGTTATACTACCATCGTGACTATAGGGTTATGGTGTCTATATGCCATCAAGATTATATTGTTATGGTAAACATATTGCCATTTTGGCCATATTGCCATCAAGATTATATTGTTATGGTAAACATATTGCCATGTTGGCTATATTGCCATCAAGATTATATTGTTATGGTAAACATATTGCCATGGTGGCTATATTTTTAGGTGACTATATTATCAAGATGGCTATTTGTCATATTTGTTATACTGCAGAATTTTGACTATCTTGTCATGTAGATTATATTGATTAAGTGGCTATATTGTCATGATGACTGTATCGTTATGGTGTCATTGTGTTTCTTGGTGGTATATTGCCATAATGGCTATACGAACATGTTGGCGATATTGGCATGATGATATATTGTCTTAGTGGTTAAACTGTTATAGTGGATATCTTATCATGGCAAATATACAATTAAGGTAGGTATATTGTCAAGGTAGCTACATTGTCATGGTGAATTTATTTTCATGGTCGCTGTGTTGTCCTTATCAATATAATGTCATCATGGCTCCATTATCCTGGTCGCTATATTAACTTGATGGCTATATTGCTATGGTCTCTTCTGTTGTTGAAGACATATCGTGTTGTTAGCTATATTTTCATTGTGATTATATTATCATGATAGATATATTTTCATGGTGGCTTTATTGGTATTGCGAGTATAATTGTATGGATATTATATCATCATATCAATCATATTTTCATGGTTTTTATACTGTGATGGTGATTAAGTCAACCTAGTGATTGTTATTTTCAATATAATGTCATCATACCTACATTATCCTATCGGTATATTAACTTGATGGCTATATTGCCTTTGTCAATTTTGTCGTAGAGGATATATATTGTTGTTACCTACATTTCTATAATAATTACATTTTCATGATAATTATATTTTCATGGCAGATTATTTAGTATTGTGAGTATAACTGTATGGATATCCTATCATCATGTCAATAATGTTGTCGTTGATTTTATATTATGATGATGTTTATATTAACTTGGTGATTATATTATTATGATTGCTGTATGGTTATGGTGACTATACTGTAATGACGATAATGTTTCATTGTGATCATTTTGCTATGTTCATTGAGTTTTCATGGTAGCTATATTGCTAAAGCAGGTACACATTCATTGATGTTATATTGCTATTTTGGCTATACTGTCAGGTTGGCTATATTGTAATGATAAATCGTCTCCTGGTCACTATTTTGTCATGAAGACTATATCATGAAGGCTATGTGTTTGCTATGATTCGAAAGCAACTGCTTTGTCACTATGGATATATTGTGATGTGGCTATATTGATGAATGGTTATAATTTCATCGTGTCTTTATTGTTGCGTTTACCATATTGTCATAGCAGTTAAAAGATCACATTGTCTTATTGTTATGGTGAATATATTGTCGTAGTGACTATATTATCATAATGGTCAAATTGTCGTGGCGAATATGTTGTTATAGAGGTTTTATTTTCATTATATTTATATAGTCATGGCAAGTATGTTATCATGGTGACTTGTCATGGTGATTGATTTGCATCGTGATATTATTGTCATGATGGCTGTACTGTCATGGCTCTCTATATTGTCGTTTGCTGTACCTCAAGAATACTGGTTTTTGAAGATGGCTTTATTTTCAACGTTACAATAGTGTTATAGAGAACATATTTTTATAATGGCAGTAAAGTCATTATCTCTGTACCGTCTTGTTGGCTATCTTGTAATGGCAGTTACATTTCAGTGATATGCATATCAACACTTTGGTTATATTGGCACTGTGATCTTATTTCCAGTGGTTATATTGTCATTTGTTTAATTAATCATATTTAGTCATTAGCGATACATTATCAATTTCATGATAACTATCTTATTGAACTGACAAAATTGTCATTATGGCTATTTTTTCAGGATGGTTATAATTTCATGGTGACTGCTTTTTAACGGCAGCTGTCTGTAATGGTGGTGATTTAGCCCTTGTAGATATATCATTATCGAATCGATATTGCCATTTTCAGTAGATAATCTGGTTTCTCTATTGTCATGATGACTATATTGTCATGGTGTCTCTACCGTCAAGGATATTATGGTGTCTATATTGCAATGGGAGCCATAGTGATTGAGTGACATTATTTTCATGATGGGTATCATCTTGTCATGGTGCTTATACTGCATTTTTCTTTATTTTGTCATGGTAAATGCGTTGCCATAATGGCTATATTGTCATGTAATTTGTTGAAATGATATCAATATTGTCATGGATACACTATGGTCATGTTCTCTGTATTGTCTTGGTGGTTGTACTATCATCGTGACTATACGGTCATGGTGGCTATGTTGCCATTAATATCATATTGTTATAATAAGTATATTCCCATGGTGGCTATATTGTTAGGTGACTATATTGTCATGGTGGCTAGTTGTCATATTTGTTATACTTCAAGGATTTGACTATCTTGTCATGTTGGCTGTGTTGATTTGGTGACTATATTGTCATGGTGACTATGTCGTTGTGGTACCTCTGTGTTTCATGGTGACTTTATTTTCATGGTCGCTGTATTATCATTGTAAAAATAATGTCATCATGGCTCCATTATCGTGGTCGCTATATGACCTTGATGGCTATATTGCAATGGTCTCTTATGTGAAAGAAGATACATTGCGTTATTGGCTACATTTTCATATTGATTATATCATCATAATAGATATATTTTCATGGTGGCTTCTTTTGTATTCCGAGTATAATTGTATGGATATTATATCATCATATCAAATAATATTGTCATCGTTTTTAATTGTAATGGTGATTGTGTCAACCTGATGATTGTATTATCATGATTGCTGTATGGTTATGGTGACTTTAATGTCATGACGATAATATTTCATTGTGATTATATTGTCACAGTGACTACATTTTCGTAGTGGCTTTTTGTTATGGTAGGAACATCTTTATGATTGATATATTGTAATGTTGGCTACACTGTCAGGGGGATTATATTGTTATGTTAACTCCTCTTTTGGTCGCTATTTTATCATGGGAACTATATTGTTCCCATGTATCGGTATGTTTGCTCTGCTGCGAAAACCACGCTTTTGTCACAGTGGCTTTACTATTATTTGTCTATATTGTCAGAATTAATATATTTTCAGGGTGTCTTTATTGTTCCGTTGGCTGTATTGTCATAGCAGCTATATGATCATGGTGGCTATATTGCTACGGTGAATATTTTATCCCCGTGATTTTACTATCAAAAAGGCTAGATTGTCATGGCGAATTGGTTGTTAAGTAGGCTGTGTTATGATGATAGCTGTATAACCATGATATGTATATTATCATGGTGATTCTAATGTCTTGGTGGTTGATATATATCGTGACAATATTGTCATGGTGGCTGTATTGTAATGGTAGCTATATTGTTGTTTGTTGTGTTTATTAGATTTATTAGATTGCTCTTTTGTGAAGATGTCTTTATTTTCAGCGTAGCTATAGTGCCATGGAGAGCATATTTTCACTGTGGTTATCTTGTCATGGCGGTTACATTGCTACAATGTTAATATCATCAAGTTGGGTATATGGCACCTTGATCTTTTGTGCAGTGGTTATATTGCCATTTTTGTAATTGTGCATATTTTATCATGAGCGATGCATTATGATTATAAACATATCAATAAGCTGACAGTATTATCATGGTGGCCATATTGCCATCTTGACTCTATTTTCATTGTGCCTATATTGCCAAAATAACTATATTAGCAAGGTGGCTATTATTTCATTAGTGTTATAATGTATTTTTAACTGCATTTTCATGACAGCTTTCTTTGCATGGTGTTGGTTTTCTCTTTGTGGATATATCATCATAGAAGCGAAATTGTTATATTCATTAAATTGTCATGGTAACTATATTGTCATGGTTTCATTACTACCATGGTGTCTGTATATTATGGTGGCTACATTGCAATGGAGCCATAGTGACAGTGTGTCTATGTCTTTATGGTGGGTATAATCTTATCATGGTGATATTGTCATGGTGTCTGTGTTGCCATAATGGCTATATAGTCATGCAGTTTCTTAAAAAAGACGGCTATATATTTTGTCTTGGTGATTGTATGGTAATGTTGTCTGTATTGTCATGGTGGTTCCATTGTCATCGTGACTAATTGGTTATGTTGGCTATATTGCCATTAAGATTATATTGTTATGGTAACTAAATTCCCATGATGGCTATATTTCTAAATGATTATATTGTCATATTTGTTATATTCCAAGGATGTGACTATCTTGTTTTGTTGCAAATATTGTCTTGGTGACTATATCTTCGTGGTGGCTATCTTGTCATGGTGATTTATTGCCTTGATGGCTAAACTAACATGTTGGCGATGCTGGCATGATGATATATTGTCTTAGTGGCTAAACGGTTACTTCGTATATTTTGTCATGGGAACATATTATCATGGTAGCTACATTATCAAGGTGTTTATATCTTCATGGTAGCTACAATGTCCTGGGGACTATACTGGTATGGTGACTGTATTGTTATTTTCAATATAATGTCATCATAGCTACATTGTCCTAGTCGCTATATTAACTTGTTGGTTATATTGCCATGGTCATTTTTTTCGTAGAGGGTATATTTCGTTGTTAGCTACATTTTCATAATGATAATATTTTCATGACAATTATATTTTCATGGCGGATTATTTAGTATTGTGAGTATAACACTATGGATATCCTGTAATCATTTCAATAATATTGTCCTGGTTTCTATATTGTGATGTGATGCTATATGGTTATGGTGACTATATTGTAATGACGATTATATTTTAATGTGATTATTCTGTCATGTTGACTAAGTTTTCATGGGAGCTATATTGCTATAGTAGGTACATGTTCATGGTTGTTACATTGTTATTTTGGCTATAGAGTCAGGATGGCTATATTGTAATGATAAATCCTCTCCTGGTCGCTAATTTGTCATGAAAACTATATTGTCTTGAAGGCTATATGTTTGCCATGATTCGAGAGCAACTGTTTTGTCACTCCGGCTATATTGTCGCGTGGCTATATTGCCATAATGATTATAATTTCATAGTATCTTTATTGTTGCTTTGACTATAATGCCATAGCAGTTATATGATCACGTTGGCTTATCGTTATGGTGAATATATTGTCTTGGTGACTATATTGTCAAAATAGGTAAATTGTCATGGCGAATATATTGTTACTGAGGCTTTATTTTCACGATATTTATATAGTCATGGTAAGTATGTTATGATTGTGATTCTAACGGTGATTGATTTATATCGTGCCATTATTGTCATGATGGCTGTACTATCATAGTGGCTACATTGTCCTTTGCTGCATTTTCAAGGTTACTGTTTTATGAAGATGGCTTTATTTTCAACGTAACAATAGTGTTATGAAGAACATATTTTCATAGTGGAAGTATAGTTATTACCTATACACCGTATTGTTGGCTATTTTGTAATGGCGATTTTATTGCTATGATGTGTATATCAACACTTTGGTTATATTGGCACTGTTATCTTTTTACCAGTGGTTATATTGTCATTTGTTTGATTATGCATACTCAGTGTTTTGCGATACATTATTCTTATCATGATAACTCTTTTACTGGGCTGACAATATTGTCATTGTGGCTATTTTTTCATGATGTTTTAATGTCATGGTGACTGCATTTCATGGTAGCTTTCTTTAATGGTGGTGATTTAGCCCTTGTGGATATATCATTATCGAAGCGATACTGCCACTTTTGTTAAATTATCAGGTTTTTGCATTGTCATAATGGCTATATACATTTAGTACTGTTAACATGACAGTACTAGAATCATGAGAATTAGTCAAAATGACAATCTCGCTTCTATAATATATCCACGAGCGCAAAATCACCGACATTAAAAGAATGCTACCATGAAAAGGCAGTCACCATCATGAAAAATAGCCACCATTATAATATACTTATCTTGGCCATATGCACCATGAAATTATTGTCATAATGACAATAAAGCACCCTACATAGTATTATCAGCATAGAAATATAGTTATCATGATTATGTATCGCTCATGATAAAATGTGTATAAATAAAGACAATATAAACACTGTAAAAGAGATCACCATGCCAGTGTAGACAATTTGATGATATAGACATCTTGACAATGTAACCTCCATGACGAAATAGCCACCATGATATTATATTCATAATGACAATACTGACACTAAGAAAATACGTTCACCTTGACATTACAGCTACCCTTTCAATAAAGCCATCTTCACAAAAGAGTAACCTTGAAAATACAGCAAACGACAATATAACCACCATGACATGACAGCCACCATGGCAATGTTGTCACGAAATATATCAATCACCATGACATTAGAGTCACCATGATGATATACTTACCATGAATATATAATCATCATGACAATAGAGCCTGTATAACAACATATTCTCCATGACAATTCAGCCTTTATGATAGTATAGTGACAATATCGCCACCGTGACAATATAATTGCTATTACAATAGTCAATGAAATAATAAGGACGCTATGAAATCATATTTACTATGAAAATATAGCCACTGTGACAAAAAAGTCGCTTTCTCAACATAGCAAACACATCAATATATCCACCATGACAATATAGCCTCCAACATAATGTAGTCCCCATGACATGATAACCACAAGGATAGGATTTAAAATGAAAATATAGCCAGCTTCACATAATATCCAAAATAACAATATAACAACCATGAAAACATACCTGCCAAATCAATATACCGATCATGAAAATGTAGTCACCATTACAATATAATCACAATGTAGTATAATCGCCATTGAAATATAGTCACCATGACCATACAGCAATCTTCATAATATAATCACCAGGTTGACATAATCACCATCTTAATATAAATGCTATCGCACTACAATTAACATGACGATATAATATCCATGCAATTATACTCACAATACCAGAAATGCCACCATGAAAATACAGTTATCAAGATGATATAATCACAACAAAAAATGTAGCGAAGATAACATTTCATCTACGACAAAAGTAGACCATAACAATGTATCCATCAAGTTTATATAGAGAACAGGATAATGTAGCCATGATGACATTATATTGACCATGACAATACATCTACCATGAAAATATAGTCACGCTAGAAATATATATACACAATGATAGCATATTTCACATGATAAAATATCCATAACAACAGTTTAGCCTCGAAGACACTATATCACCATACCAATATTTCCAACATGTTAGTACGCCCATCATGGTAATATACCACCAGAAAGAACATAGCCACCACGAAGACATAGTCACCATGTCAATATAGTCACCATGAAAATATAGTCACCTAACAATAGCCACCATGGCAATATAGTTGCCATAACAATATTATCTTAATGACTATATATATAGTCACGATGATGATGCAACTGCAATGACAATACAGGCAACATGACCATACCGTCACCATGACAATATTGCCATCATTTTAACAAACTCCATGATAATATAGCCATTATCGCAACAGTCACCATGAAAATATAGTCACAAATGTAAAATAATCACCATGACAAGATGACACCAACCATGGAAAAATATCTATCTTGCCACTATGGCTTCCATTACAATATAGCCAATACAAAATTAGTCACCATGACAATGGTGACAACATGACATTATAGTCACAAATGCATTATAATCATCATGACAAGATAATACCAGCAATAGGAAAATAGGCACATTGCCACATAGCTTCCATTGCATTGTAGCCAATATCATAATAGTCACCATGACAGTAATGAATCCATGACAGTATAGTAATCATGACAACTTAGTCACCTTATAAGTCCATGAAAATGACAATTTCGCGTCTATAATGATATATCCACGAGGGCAAAATCACCATCATTAAAAGGAAGCTACCATAAAAATGGGTTCAGCATGATATTAAAACCATCATCAAGAAATAGCCACCATTATGATATAGATATCTTGGTAGTATAACCACTATGAAATTTCAGTCATAATGACAAGATAGCTGCTATGACAATATTGTCAGCTTAGTAAAATAGTAATCATAATAATGTATCGCTCATGACGAAATATCCATAGGTGAAAAAAAATGACATTATAACCAATGTGAAAACAAATCACCATGCCAACATAGCAAAGGTGCTAATATAGACATCATAGCAATGTAACCATCATGAAAAGATAGCCAACATGACGACACATTCATAATGACAATACTGCGAACATGGAAGTATGTTCACTATGACACTATTGCTTCGCTAACAATAAAGCCATCTTCACAAAAGAATAACCTTGAAAATACAGCAAACGGCAATATAGCCACAATCTTCACTATGGCAATCTAGCCATTATGATGGCATATGCACGACGACAATATAATCACCATAACACTATAGCCATGATGATCATATATGATAGAAGCAACAATATAGAGGCCATGAAATTATATTCATTATCACAATAATGCCACCTGATAATAGAGCTACCGTGAGAAAATAGTCGTTTTTGCAATAGTCACTATGACAATAAAGCCTACAGGACTATATAGTCCTCATGACAAAATGGCTACCAAGACAGGATATAACATAAAAACATAGCCACTCAGACAGTATACCTAACATAACAATATAACAACCATGAAAATGTACCTATAATAATAATATAGCCACCATAAAAATGTAGTACCCATGACAATATAATCACATTGAACTATAATCGCCATTACAATATATTCACCATAACTATACAGCAATTATGACTACATAATCACCAGGTTGACATAAACCTCGTCACAATATGAAAACCAGGACAATGTAATTGACATGATATAATATCCATACAATAATACACACAATACCAAAAAAGATACCATGAAAATATAATCATGATAATATAATCACATTGAAAATGTAGGGAAGGACACAATACATACTCTAAGACAAAATAGACTGTAGCAATAGAGTGATCAAGATAATATAGCAAGGAGGATAATGTAGCCATGATGAAATTATATCGACCATGACACTACATCCACCATGAAATATACCTACCATGACAATGTATCTACAATGAAAATATACTCATCTTGACAATATAGGTACCATGATAATATATTCCCTATGACAATATCCACAGTAACAATTTAGCCACTAAGACATACATCACCATGCAAATATCACCAACATGTTAGCATAGCCATCATGGCAATATACCACCAGAAAAAAATAGCCAGCAAGACGATATAATCACCATGACAATATATCTACACTGACATTATATCGCAAGCATGACAGGATAGTCACTTTGTAATAAAACAAATATGTCAGATAAACACCATGACAATATAGTCGTCTAACAATATAGCTACGATGAGAAAATAGTTACCATAACAATATAATCTTAATGGCAATAGAGCGACCATGACCATATAGTAATGGTGACGATACAACCATCATGAAAATACAGATAACTTGACAATATTAACATAATTTCATCACACTTCATGACAATATAGCCATTATGGTAACACAATCACGATGTCAATACAGTCAAAAATGCAATATAATCAAGATGAGGAGATTATACCCAAAATGAAAATATAGTCACCCTGCCATTATAGCTAGCTTCCATTGTAATGTGACCTCCATAATATTTCAGTCACCATAACAGTACTGAAATTTGACAGTATAGTCATCATAGCAATATAGTCACCTGATGATTTAATGAAAATGAGTATTTCGCTTCTATAATGATAAGTCCACAAGGGCAAAATCACCACTATTAAAAGAAAGCTACTATGAAAATGGTGTCACCATGACATTATAACCATCATGAAAAACAGCCCCATGGTATTATAGTTATCTTGGCAATATAGCCACTATGAAATTATAGTCATCATGGCAATATAACCACCATACACAATATTGTCAGCTTAATAGTATAGTTGTCATGATAATATATGGCTTCTGACAAAATATGCATGCTTAAAGGAATAACAATATAGCCACTGTAAAAAAGATCACTGTGCTAATATAGCCAAGTTGATGATAAAGACATTATAGCAATATAACAGCTATGACAGGATATCCATCATGATGGTATATTCATATAACGACAATACTGCCTGTATGAGGATGTGTTCAATATGGCACTATAGTTACGCTGAAAATAAAGCCATCTTCAGAAAAGAGTAACCTTGAAGAAACAGCAAAAGGCAATATGACCACCATGACAGTACAGCCACCATGACAATTTTGTCACGATATAAATCAATCACCATGACATTAGAGTCACCATGATCATATACTTACTATGACTATATAATCATCATGACAATATAGCCTCCATAACAATATTGTTCCCTTGCTAATCTAGCCGTTATGATATGATAGTAACGACAACAATATACTCACTATAACAATATAGCTACCATGATTTTATAGTTGCAATGACAATATAGTCAAACTAACAGTAAAGACATGAAAATATTTCCATTATGACGAAATATCCACCTGATATATCGCTTTCGCATAATAGCAAACATACCGATACATCCACCATGACAATATAGCCACCATATAGTTAGCAGGACAGGATTTAGCATTACAATACAGCCACCCTGATGGTAAACCCAACATAACAACATAACAACCATGAAAATGTACCTGCCATGACAATACGTCACCATGAAAATATAATCAGCATGACAATATAATCACAACAAAATGTAATCTTAATTACAATATATTCACCATGAGCATACAGTAATTACGACAATATAATCACCAGATTGACATAATCACCAACACAATGAAGAAAAACATGATAATATGATTAACATAATGATATGATATCCGTACACTTATACGCACCATACCAAAAGGCTTCTATGAAAATATAGTTTTTATAATTATCTTTCTTTCTTTCATACTATTCGCCATTGACCGCGATAGCGAGGTAGCGCTAAAAACAGAGGACTGGGCCTCTGAGGAAAATCCTCACCTGGCACCCTTCTCCGTTCCCTCTTTTGGAAAATTAAAAAAAAAAAAGGAAAAAAAAATGATCACCTAAAAAATTAGCTAACAATACAATACATCCTATACATCAAAATAGACCATACCAATATAGCCATCAATTTGATATAGCGACCAGGGTAATGCAGCAATGACGACAATATGTTGACCATTACAATGCAGCCAACATGCCAATATAGTCACGAGGATAATATACCTACCATGGAAATTTAGTCACCTTGACAGTTTAGCTACCATGATAACGTATTCCCCATGACAAAATATCTACAATAATAGTTTAGACACTAAGACAATATATCACTATGCCAATATCACCAACATGTTAGTATCGCCATCATAGCAATATACCACCAGAAAAAAACCTAGCCAGCACGACGATATAGTCACCATGATGATATAACCACCCTAACAATATTGCCAACATGACAACAAAGTCACCTCCTTGCAATACAGCAAATATGACAAATAGCCACCATGACAATATAGTCACCTAATAGTATAGCCTCCATGGCAATATAGCTACCATAACAATATAATCTTACTGGTAATATAGCCACCATGGCCATATAGTCACGATTAAAGTACAAGCAAAATGACAACCCAGACAACATGACCATACAGGTTTCTTGACAATTTATCCATCATTTCAACACAACCCATAACAATATAGCCATTATGGCAACACAGTCACAATGAAAATATAGTTACAAATGCAATATAATCACCATGATAAGAAGATACCCACCATGAAAATATTGTCATCTTTCGACTATGGCTTCCATTGCAATGTCGCCACCATAAAGATATAGTCACCATGACAGTACTGAAACTATGAAAATACAGTCACCATGACGATATAGTCACCTGAAAATTCAATCAGAATGACAATTTTGCTTTTAAATTGACATATCAACAAGGACAAAATTACTACTATTAAAAGAATGGTACCACGAAAAGACAGTCAACATGACATTATAACCATCAAAAAAAATTGCAACTATGATAATATAGTTATCTTTATAATATAGGCACTATGAAAATATAGTCATAATGACAATGTAGCCACCATGACAATACTTTCAGCATAATGATAAGATTATCATGATAATGTATCGATCATGACAAAATATGCATAATTAAAAAGTAAATGAAAATATAACAAATGAGAAAAAAATCACGGTACCAATATAGCTAAAGTTGTTGATATAGACATCAGAGCAATGCAAACGCCATGAGAAGATAGCCACCATGACGATATATTCAGAATGAGTATATTGCCAACAGGAAAACATCTTCACCATGACACTACAGCTAAGCTGACAAGAAAGGCTTCTTCACAAAGGAGTAACCTTGAAAATACAGCAAACGACAAGCCACCATGTCAGTAAAGCCACCATGACATTATTTTCACGATATAAATCAATCACCATGATATTAGAGTCATTATGATAATATATTTACCATGACTACACAATTATCATGACACTAAACCATCCATAACATATTCGCCATGACAATCTAGCCATTATAGTATAGTCACGTCGACAATATATTCACCATAACAAAAGAGCTACCATGATCATATAGTTGCTATGACACTATAGTCAAAAAAACAATAAACACACCATGAAAGTATATTCACTATCACAATGTAGCCACCTGAAAATATAGGCATTGTGATAAAATTTCGCTTTCACAACATAGGAAACATACCGATACATCCATCATGACAATATAGGCTACAGGACAATATAGACCCCCTGACAAAATAGCCAAGGACAGGATTTAACTTAACAATATAGCCACCGTGCCTGTATATCTAACATAACAATATAACAACCAAGAGGAGTCACCTGTAAAACTGTATGGTCACAGTGGCAATTTTTTCAAGATGGTTAAAACGTCATGGTGACTGCATTTTCAAGGTAGGTATCTTTTAATGGTGTTGATTTTGCCCTGTGAATATATCGTTATAAAAGCTAAAATGTTATTTTGATGAAATCATCAGGTGAATATGTTGCCATGATGGCTATATTGTCATGGTTTCAGTAGTCATGGTGACTGTAATATCATGGTGGTTACATTGCAATGTAGCAATCAAGTTAATACAGAGGCCAGGATAGTAGCCATGATGACACTATATTGACCATGACAATACAGCCACCATGACAATATGGTAACCATGACAAGGTAGCTTCCATGAAAATATACTTACCCTGACAATATAGCTACCATGATAATATATTTCCCATAATGAAAAATCTTCATTAACAGTTAAGCAACTAAGACAATATATCACCATGACAATATCGCCAACATGTTAGTATAGCCATCATGGCAAAATACCTCCAGAAGAAACATGGACAACACGAAGCTATAGTCACCATGACAATATAGCCACCCTGACAATATAGCAAACATGACAAGATAGTCACCTCACAATATAACCAATATGACAAATAAAAAACTTCACAATATACTCACCTAACAATATAGCTATTATGGCAATATCCCTCCCATAACAATGTAATCTTAATGGCAACATAGCCATCATGGCCTCATAGTTAGGATGACAATAGAGACTATATGAACATGCAGTCACCATGACAATATAGCATTCATTTCAACACACTCCATGACAGTATAGCTGTTATGACAACATAGTCGTCATGACAATGTAGTCGCAAATGCAATATAATCACAATGACAAGGTGGTACCCACCATGAAGATATAGTCATCCTGCCACTATAGTTTCCATTGCAATGTAGCCACCATAATAATGCAGTCACCATGACTACTGAAACCATGATAATATAGTGCTCATGACAATATTTCCACCTGAAAATTTCATCAAAATGACATTTTCGCTTCTATAACGATATATCCAGAAAGGCAAAATCAACATCATTAACAGAAAGCTACCATGAAAATGCAGTCACCATGACATTTTAACCATCTTGAAAAAAATTGCCACTGTGACCATACAGTTAAATAGGTATATCTTCATGGTTGTTAAATTGTTATGTTAGACATACAGTCAGGGTGGCTAAATTGTTATGTTGAATCCTGCCCTGGTGGCAATTTTGTCATGTGAACTATATTGCCTTGGAGGCTATATTGTCATGAAGGATATATTGGTATGTTTCCTGTGCTGTGAAAGCGACAATTTTGTTACAGTGCCTATATTCTCAGGTGGCTATATTATGATAATGATCATACTTTCATGGTGTCTTTATTGTTTCGTTGACTATAGTGTCATAGCAGCTATATGATCATGGTAGCTATATTGTTATGGTGAATACATTCTCTTTGTGACTATACTATAATGGCAAAATATAATGGTGAATATGCTATGGATGCTTTATTGCCATCATAATTGTGTATTCATGATAGGTTTATTATCATAATGACTCTAATGTCATGATGATTGATTTATGTCGGGAAAATATTGTCATGGTGGCTTTACTGACACGGTGGCTTGTCGTTTGCTGTATTTTCATGATTACTCTTTTTTAAGTTGCCTTTCTTGTCAGCGTAGCTATAGTACCACGATTTTTATGGTGGCAATATTGTCATTATGGTGGCTGTCTTCTCATGGTCGCTACATTACTATGATGTATATCAACAAAATTCGTACAGTGTTTTTCTTCTCATTGGTTATAATATCTATTTTTAATTATGACATATTTAACGATACACTATCATGATAATTTTATCATTAAGCTGACAAGACTGTCATGGTGGCTACATTGTCATTACTACCATAATTTCATAGTACCTATATTGCCAAGATAACTATATTATCATGGTGGCTATTTTTACATGATGGTTATAACATCATGTTGACTGTCTTCGTGGTACTATTCTTTTAATGGTGGTGATTCTGCCCTTGTGGATACGTCATTTTAGAAGTGAGATTGTCATTTTAATTGAATTATCGGGTAGCTATATAGTCATGATGACTATATTTTCATGGTTTCAGTACTGTTATGGTGACTATATCATTATGGTTGCGACATTGCAATGGAAGCCATACTCGCAAGGTAAGTATATTTTCATGATGGCTATCTTCTTATTATGGTGTTTCTATTGTATTGGTGACTATATTGTCATTGTGACTGTGTTTCCATAATGGCTATATTGTTATGGGGTGTGTTGAAATAATGGCTATATTGTCAAGGTAACTGTATGGTTATGCTGTCTAGGCTGTCATTGTGGTTTTATGGTGGTCGTGACTATATGATCATGATGGTTATATTGCCATTAAGATTATATTGTTATTGTAACTATATTGCCATGGTAGCTATCATGTTAGGTGATTATATTGTCATGGTGGATATATGTCATATTTGTTGTATTGCAAGGAGGTAACTATGTAGTTATGTTGGCAATATTGTTAGGGTGGCTGTATCATCATGGTAACTATTTCGTCGTGCTCGCTGTTTCTTTCTGGTAGTATATTGCCATGATGGCGATACTAACATGTTGGTGATATCAGCATAGTGATATATTGTCTTAGTGGCTAAAATATTATTGTCTATATTTTGTCATGGGGAATATATCATCATGGTAACTAAACTGTCAAGGTGACTGAATTTTCATGATACGTATATTATCATGTTGACTACATTGGCATGGTGACTGCATTGTAATGGTCAATATAATGTCACATGGCTTTTTTATCCTGGTCGCAATACGACATTGATGGCTATATTGCTATGGTCTATTTTGAAGTATAGGGTATGTTGTTGTTAGCTATTTTTTATGGTGATCATATCATTATGATAACTACATTTGCATAGAAGCCTTTTTGGTATTGTGCGTATAATTGTATGGATATCATATCATCATGTTAATCATATTGTCATGGTTTTCTTTACTGTGTTCGTGATTATTTCAACCTGGTAATTATATTGTCATGATTACTGTTTGGTTATGGTGACTATATTGAAATGGCGATTACATTTCATTGCGATTATATAGTCATGTTGACTACATTTTCATGGTGATATATTGTCAAGGCAGGTAGATTTTCATGGTTGTTATATTGTTATGTTGTGTATACCATCAGGGTGGCGGTATTGTAATGATAAATCTTGTCCTGCTAACTATTTTCTCATCGTGACTATAGTGTCCTGGAGGCGATATTGCCATGGTGGATATATCGTTATGTTTGCTATTATGCGAAAGCGACTATTTTGTGACAGTGCCTATATATCAGGCGGATATATCGCCATAATGAAAATATTTTCATGTCTTTATTATTACTTTGACTATATTATCATTGTAGCTATAAGATTCTGGTAGATATATTGTTATGGTGAGTATGTTGTCGTTGTTACTAGCCTATCATAACGGCTAGATTATCAGGGGAATTATGTTGAAATGGAGGCTTTATTTATGATAATTATATAGTCAGAGTAGGTATATTATCATGGTGACTCTGTCATCGCGACTGATTTATATCATGATAATATTTTCATGGTGGCTGTACTGCCATGGTGGCTATATTGTCTTTTGCTGTTTTTTTAAGGTTACTCTTTTCTTAAGAAGGCTTTATTGTTAGCGTAACTATAGTGTCATATTGAACATACTCTCATATAGGCAGTATTGTTATATGAATACACCATCATCATAGTTATCTTGTCAAAGCGGTTATATTACTATAATGTTTATATCATCAACTTGGCTATATTGGCACAGAGATCTTTTTTACAGTGGTTATATTGTCATTTCTTTTATCGTACATATTTGTTCATAAGCCATACATTATCATTACATCTATAATATTAAGCTGACAATAATGTTTATGGTGGTTATATCGTCATTATGACTATAATTTCATAGTGGCTACATTGCCAAGGTAACTATATTGTCATAGGGCTATTTGTTATGATGGATATAATGTCAGGGTGACTGCATTTTCTTGGTAGCTTTCTTTTAATGATGGTGATTTAGCCTTTGTGGATATATCATTATAGAAGCGAAAATGTCATTTTCATTAAATCAACATGTGACTATATTGTTATGATGACTATACTGTCATGGTGACTAATATTATGGTGGCTACATTGCAATGGAAGCTATAGTGGCAGGGTGACCAATTTTTTCATGTTGGGCATCATCTTCTAATTGCGATTATTTTGCATTTATGACTGTATTGACATGGTAATTGTGTTACCATAATGGCTATATTGTCATAGAGTGTGATTAAATGATGTTAATATTGTTGTGATTGTATGTTCATGTTGTCTGTATTGTCATGGTGGTTGCATCGGCACCGTGACTGCACGGTCATAGTCGATATATTGTCATTAAGATTATATTGCCATCATAGCTATATTGTTAGCTGACTATATTTTCATGGTGGTTATTTGTCGTATTTGTATTATTGCACGGTGACTATCTTATCATGGTGGCTATATTGTCAGGGTGGATACATTGTCATGGTGACTATATCGGTTTGCTGGCTATGTTTTTTTCTGGTGGTATATTGCCATGATGGCTATTACTAACATGTTGGCGATATTTGCATGGTGATGTATTGTCTTGGTGGCTAAAGTGTTATTGTGGATGTTATCATGGGGAATATATTATTATGGTATCTATATTGTCAAGGTGAGAATGTTTTCATAGTAGAAACGCTGTCATCGTACGTAATTGTCACGAAAAATGTAGTCATGGTCGATATAATGTCATCATAGATATATTATCCTCGTTGCTATATCATCTTCATCGCTAAATTGCTATATTGCTATAGTCTTTTTTGTCTTAGAGGATGTATTATATCCTTGGCTATATTTTCATGTCGATTATATTATCATGATAACTGTATTTTTATGGTGTCTTTTTGGTATTGTGATTTTAATTGTATGGATATCATATCATCATGTCAATTACATCGTAATGGTTTTTATATTGTGACGGTGTTTATGTCAACCTGGTGATTATGTTGCAGTATAGTTATGGTGAATATATTGTAATGGCGATTGTAGTCCAATGTGATTATATTGTCATGGTTACTATAGTTTTATGGTGGTTATATTACTATTGTAGGTACATTTTCATGGTTATCATATTGATATTTTGGGCATACTATCTGGG
>JAUUEG010109986.1:0-10908 GCA_032361445.1 Panulirus gracilis | reverse complement strand
GAGTGAGAAACTCAAAAATTGGTGACTGAGTTTGGAGAAGTGTGTGAAAGGAGAAAGTTGACACATGTATCCATCTTTGTTCAACCTTTCCTCTCATTCTCTCCATATGTCCAGACTATTTCGATATACCACCTTCAGCTCTCTCATCCACATTCTTATTATTGTCACACCTGTCTCTTATCCTTTCATTACTTACACAATCAAACCACCTCACACCACTTATTGTCCACAAACATTTAATTTCCAACACATCCACACTCCTCTGTATGAGCCTATCTATAAGCACATGCCTCGCAACCACATAATATTGTTGGAACGACTATTCTTTTAAACATACCCATTTTCACTGAGATAATAATCTCTCTTTCCATACATTCTTCATCGCTCCCACAACCTTCACCCCCACTCCCACCCTTTGATTCACTTCTGCTTCCATGGTTCATTCACTGCAAGGCCCACTCCCAGATATCTAAAACACTTCACATCCTCCAATTTTTCTTCATTCAAACTCACATCCTTACCTGATCGCCATTTCCAGCAACAGCACTGTAGCACCAGGAACGGATGAGGAAAAGTTACATTTGCTCACACCCATTCTCTAGTTGTCATGAGCAATGCACCAAAACCAAAGCTCCCTATCCACATCCAGGTCCCAAAGCTGGCTGCTTCAAATGCTCTGGTTCAGTCCAATGACAGCTTCTCCTTGTCTCCTCCACTTCTGACACATATATCCTCTTTGTTAAT
Source organism: Panulirus gracilis (assembly GCA_032361445.1). Taxonomy (NCBI): domain Eukaryota; kingdom Metazoa; phylum Arthropoda; class Malacostraca; order Decapoda; family Palinuridae; genus Panulirus; species Panulirus gracilis. Next base: position 10,164 of record JAUUEG010109986.1, on the reverse strand, counting down.
CTTTCCTCATTCATTCTCTCCATATGTCTAAATCATTTTAGCACACCACATTCAGCACTATGAACCATATTCTTTTTATTGTCACACCTCTCTCTTATCCTTTCAGTACTCACAATCAAACCACCTCACATTACATATTGTCTTCAGACATTTCATTTCCAACATCTCCACCCTCCTCTACACAAAATAATCTATAGCCCATGCCTTGCATCCATATAAAATTGTTGAGACATCAGTACTTTTAAACATACCCATCTTTCCCCTCCCAGGTAACAATCTCTTTCCTTCACCCTCACTCATCCTATGACTCTCCGCCAGGTATCCAAAACACTTCACTTCCTACAATTTTTTTTTTACATCCCACCTAACCTGTCCCTCCACCCCGCAACACCCAAAGCCTTGCTTTTACTCGCGTTTACTCTCTACTTCCTCCTTTCACACATTCTTCAAAACTAAGTCACCAACTTCTACAGTTTCTCTTTCGAATCTACCACCAGTGCTGTATCTTTGGCAAACAACTGACTCACTTCTCAGGACCTCTCATCTTCTACAGACTACATACCTGCCCCTCGTAATTCTGGTCTTTGATCATAACACATAGGTATACCATGTTTCATTTACAAAGTTGAATCGGGTAATATTTGTTTATTGTTTTTGTTACCACTAGAGTACCCTTTAAGAAATATTCTTTTGGCCTGTCAATCCTGAGGACACTTATTGGCTCAGAGAACACCAATTCATGCTTTCTCAAAATTTCACAAATTTCGATAAAGTTATTTTAGTACAGACCTTCTGTATGTTTGGGCAAGTACTGGACATTAATTGGGATTTTTCCTTTTTGGACAGGATGATAAGTATTATGAGTTCTTTCCTATTTCTTGCACAGCTCTTTGTTTCCCATGCATTTGGTGATTATGATAAAATGTTTTAAGATTTGCTTAAGTGTTCTTGATTCCAATTTATAGCCTTTGCTTCCTCTAAGAGGAGAGCTGGAGCAGCAAGGACCAGCAGTTATTCCATTTGCATATAAGTTAACAAGTTCAGTTGTAATTTTGCTTAAAAATACTGATTTACATAAATGTTCAAGACTAGTTTGTGTTATCTAGACCAAAGGATACTCAGTGTTGGTACCTCAAGGGAAGATTGCCAAGATGTTTATTTTTTCCTTTCTCTGTTGAACATTGAAATGCATTATTTGCTCACATCTTTCCTAAAAGCTACATCCAGCCCATTTTTGAAAGGCATTTTTTTTCACTTGCTCTAAAACTTTTTTCTCTTCTCATTATATTTATCTTTTGATCCCTTTAAATTTCTTCTTATACCAGCTTTGAAGAGGACATATGTCCATGAATGGAGCCTATGAAGGGTTTTTAAAATATGAGCTATGACCCATGATAAAATGAGATGATATATCTTATGTACGGTTAAGTAACTATTTACAGAGGTTAGGAAATAACAACATAATGTTTTAGGGTTCCAAACAATAAGATATATCAATATTTATGATATTCATACTGAGATGAGAGAGCTAAAAATGTCCAAGGAGTTTAATTGCTCCAAACAACAGGAAACATCTGCAAAAGAGAAATGCGCATGAGTGTAGTTAATATGTGGTTTCTGAATCTATATCAAATGGAACTATTCTTTAAATACAATCATCTCTTCAATACATTAGGAGAAAATCATTCTGAAATTTACATATGCAATACAGTCTGATAAGAGTATATATTTCTTCCAGAATATGGTGGAATTCCTAAGGTTTGAGTGGGAAAATTTCCCAACTGGTTCCCAGAGATTATTACCAAAGTACACAAATACAGGAAGTTACTGAACCTTATCAGCTGTGACTATTCACGGACAGGAAAGATAGCTTGAAATGCAGCAATGATTATACAAAATGGTTCACTTTATACATTCATATAATCTGGTTTCACATACCTATGTTCATGAGTTGCCTCTTTAACATTCTGTTAATTTTGTCATATTTACAAAATCATGTAAATGTTTACACTGCCTGCTAACATGGGTAACAGTGACAGCAAGATAATGATATCACATATAAAATTGTGGGGACCATAAATGAGCTCCTAACACTGTTTATGTCAGTTTGAATTTCTCAATATTACACACATGGTATTCAGTTTCTATTTCATCAGCTTCATAAAAAGTCATGACTGAATAACACCTGTTGTTCAAAGAAATTTAATATGTTGCTTTCAAAATGACTTTCAAATATATTAAACATCAAATAAAACACCTACAAAATGCAACACAAGCAGAAAGCATGCAGATGTAAAGCAGTTTATCCTTAAAGGAACTAAGCATGCGTGAAGTAGTGTAAGCATATATAGCACACAAGACCAAAATTTTATGGCAGGCATTACAAAAACTTACAGTGACAGTGATGTGGACTAAAAGAAATTAAACCAACAATTTGCTTAATCTATGTACATGAATAACATGATTTTCTGCTATTACATTTGATATCAAAAAAGTACCATGTGGGACTGCTTGTGGTCCAGTCACATGGGCACCACAGCTATATAAAGGTACAATATAGCAAGGCTCATTAATGCACATGTGAAACTTGATTGCAGCAGCTGGAATGAAGGATTTTCTTCTTAACAGAGAGTGGGCTTGTAGATCTCTAACTCTAGGGAGAATGTGCAGCAGACAAAGAATGCCATATCCAGATAACACCTCATAAGCTGTGTTCAAAGTCCTTTGGCGACATCAGTGTGCGCATGCTTAACAAAGTAATTAGAATATATTGATTTATTTTAACTATCAACAAAGAGAAAATTGCAGCAAGCATTTCTTATGTGAACTACTGCATATAGAAAATAACACCATTAACCTTCCTAAATATCTTAAAGATTCCAGATATTTTGTTTTCTATTTATGGCGTCATAAAACTTAAAACCAAGGAAACTTTTTAACAAAAAAAAAAAAGCACCTTTCATGAACATCTATTGATTATTTGGATGGAAATTTCTACATGACATTTCTTAATAAACACTTCATGGTATATTCTCAAATAATACTTCATAAATGATTAATGCCTGTGTAGCCACAACATAATTTACAGTCATTAGCATTTACAAAGAATGTGCATTACTGCAAAAGATACTGTATTTTCAAATGTAAATCATTATTGTAATTCAAGCAAACCAGAAAATTTCAATGTAGGCTTCATTGGCTTGTGATAAGGTTCAAGAGAAATATAATTATCAATCCAATTGTTATTACAACAGGTTTTAGAGGAGTATATAATTTCATAGCTTCTAAACTTTTGAGGAGATTTTAAAAGGGATGGAGAGCTCATAACATTACTGTATAGGTATACATATGTATAAGGGAAGAGATTAACTAAGGGAAGAGATTGAGTGACTATAATTGCACTTCATTACAAGCATAGTTAGCAATATCTTGGTATTGTTAGGCTGGGTACACCCACCACCACACCTGAGTTTTTACGGGGTACCCCTCTATGTAAATTACAAAACTGAACTGTAGTTGAAATGTTATACAAAATATGTCTTATATAGTTCTGAAAGAGCTTTCTTAACTACATATGCCAAATGCTGTTTCTATAACAAAGGGACAAACAGCAGCCATATCATTATATGCCTTGGATTATTGAACATATAATCATACTAAGAGCTGATATACTATAAACCTTAAATAAAAAGAATTGTACAAATGTTAGAGTTCATAAATATAGCAAGAGGAAGACTTTGTAAGTATATCTTATAAGGATGACTTCTTTTTCATTATATCTGATTCCACTCCCATGAACAGTGGTTGGATCACGTGCATATAAACTTAAATTTCACTCTTACATATCCTCACCTTATGTTCAGTATGATGAAGTGAACACAGGCCTCTAAACTGATTTATGAACTTCTTGATTTTCCTTGTGCAAGTGAAACTAACAACTCAACTCACTCCATATTCTCATACATCACAAATCTGAGAGAAGTACTACCCATGGAAGTACTTCTGTCCGTTTTTGGTGCTTTATCACAATTATATCATGTGCAAGGCTTCCACTACCTCCTCTTTTTACCATCCCACTTACCTTGGTTCCCTTACATCTTTCCATTCCACTTTCAAATACATCACATCCACTATGCCACATCTCTATGATTTAACACACTCAGCAGGCTTTCAAGATACCCACTTTATCTTCTTTTCATGTCTTCTTTGTCTGTTACTACTTCCCTTTCTGCCCTTCTCACTGTCACCTGCATTAATCCTATTGTTCTCACTATGTTCACTTCCTTCTAAAACATAATGTTACTCTGAAGTTCACTGTACTCTCCCTATGTTGTATTGCCCTCTTTTTCAGCACTTGTACCTTTCTCTTGAATTCTAGTCACTTTCCCCTGTAATACTCTCAATCACTGATTCTCAAAACATACTAATTAGAACAAGAAAGTTACCAACTGGCACTAGACAAATCAACCTAAAATGATGACCAAAAATATGATGTAATGATCACAATTAGCATTATGTTTGCAGTGACAGAACAAACATACAAAATCTTTTGCAGTAGGAAACTTAAGATATAATTAACTACTTGAATGAGGGCAGAGTACCCAAAAGAATAAAAAGATAGCAATAAAAGGAAACTACAAAAATAATGAAAATGAACTCTCTTTATGTAAGATAAGTAATGAAGTGAAAGTAATAAGAAGACCCAAGTTAAAAGAAAAAGAGGTAATGGTAAGATACCAGTGAAGGATCTTGAATATATATAAAGGTACAAAACCAAAAAAATGAACTCTCAGTTGAAAAATCACTTCAATGAAAACACTTAACAAAGACTTACTTTCCTGCCCTAGGAAGAGGTTCCTTGGGCAGGAAGCTGGCCATTTCTACCAGGTGGGACCACAGGTCAAGAAGTATGGCAATGTGTGTGAGGTGAGTGCAGGACAGTTGCAAGGAGAATAAGAGGGATGATAGACTGAGCTAACTACAGTATATCTCTACAGTTGCCTCAAGTTTTTAGTCCAAAACCCTGCATTTTTAAAAATGGATATTGATTAGACTTTATTTACAGTAGCTTTTAACAGTGTCTTTTCTTGGGGTGCAGATTTACAGAATTCTTTATCATTTGATTAAAGATCATAACTTTGCATTGTTATCTATTTACATTTATTCTATGACTAAGTAGTAACCTATGTTTTCATTCGTGTCATCATTTGAAGTTGATAAATTTCTTCAGTAGTGGTGTGCGAGGTAATGGTACTTTAAAGCTACAGCAAATGTCCTTATGGTGGTTTGTTTAAAAGATGACGAGGCGATATGGGCCCTCATCTGCTCACTCTTAGTGAGGGCTGGGGGACCACTGACCAGTTGACTTACTGTAAGAAGATGCTCTGAAAATATCAGACCTTTACCACACTCTCCCTCATCTCCAATACTTCCTGGCTGACACACCCTCCTTCACCACTTTCATGTATATTATGCCATCCATATGTGGCCACCAAACCTGATGGATTATAAAGTAACTTGAGCAAATTCAAAGAAGAGCAACCAAACTAATGCCACTAAATATACTAAGATATCAAAAGCCAACCTAAGAAAGGCTATGGACAAACTTAAAGAAAACTTGGCACCAGAACTGGCTGGAATACCAGTTATTTCATTCCTGCACCATATTTCCTGCAGGATGATAATCACATTCAGGCTTTCTTACACTGTGATCCAGTCTTATTACTTTACATTTTCTTAGGTTGAACTTCATCAGCAGTGTATCAGACAAACAACCTTGGAGTCTAGCAAGATCCCCTTCAAAGTTGTTGCAATTCTCAACACTTCATTTTCCTGATGTGCTTCACATCATCTGCAAACTTATTCATGTAGGAGTCCATACCTTCTGGCAAGGCATTCTCATAAACTATGAAGAGTAATGGTCCCAGAACAGAACCTTGCAGTACACTGTTGGAGACCTCAACCCATTTTGAAAAGGGTCCTCTGTCATTTGCCATTTATACCGTTACATTAGGTTAATCTGTCCATTGAGGAAGTCTCCCCTCAATCCTGATTGGTGGTCCAGCCTCTTAGTTAGACTTCATATAGTGTCGAATGTTTTCTGGCAGTCCAAATACAAACAATCCACCCAGCCTTCTCTTTTGTCTAAGACACAGCTCACTCTCTCATAGGAATCTAAAAGGCTTATTTCGCGTGAATTCCTTTCCCTGAAACTGTGCTGCCTCTTAGGTAATCTCTTCCTCTTTAGAAAGTCATCCATTTGCTTTCTGATTATATTTTCCAGAACTTTAAAGACCACAAATATGAGTAAATAAACTCTTCACTATCTAAATGGGATACTTACAAAATATTATCAAAAATTCAGTTTACTTAAAGTTTAAATTCATTAATTTCTTGAAGACAACCATCTTAATTTCTTGACAAAAAACAAAAAAGGAAAACATAATAATGCTTCACATTTTTCTTCTTTTATACTTTGGAGATTATCATACTAAACATAAGACTATTTCAAATATATACACAGTCATCAAATTATACACAGTCATCAAATTATACTACAACAATGAAAGATTTTCATATCATACCTAACATAGTATTACAACTTCTGCTACAGTACCTACCTACTCCTGATCGTGAACTTTGCAACTGAGCGAGTCATTTTTTTTGTGTGTTTCATCTAAGTCACATGTAAACACCCATTAGAGTAAATATTAATGAAATTGCTTTGTGAAGTGCAAATACAGTGCTAATTACTTTGTGAAGTGCCAGTACAGTAAGTTTCAATCTGGAGTTAATATCAGTAACATTCATAGGTGCAAAAATTCATTACATAAAAAAGCCAATAAATCATCAATGTGCTCTTAAGTGGATATAAATCAAGAGCAAAAAATATGAGAGAAAAAGCAGAACCAAACCCTTTTAAACCAGAAGGATCACAACTTCAAAGGCAAAACTACAAATGTCTAACAACCTATTTCTAACCTACTAAAAGGGTAAAATTAGGCTGCTTACAGAATTGTTAATGACATCCGAAAACTTATGAAGCATAAAGCAGAATACTAATACAACTGGTTATAGATTTGGTGCTACATAATTTTAAGAACTCATATCATGTGCCCTTCTAAAATTTCTGAATATACAATAAATATTTCTAGAAATATTTTCTATATTAACCTATGATAAGTCGAACTTTCATTATAACTACAACTTAAGACCTGAACAATGAACCTAATCAGTGTCATGTATTCTGCAAAACTGAAGAGTTGTTGATGGAAAGAATCAGTAAACCTAATACAACTTGAAACTTTGTCCATGATTAACTATTTAAATTTGCTATGTCATTAACTATGTTGAATGTATAAGACTAAAACATAGTATATAAGACGTCATGAGATCAATGACAACCTTAAATAATCAAGATATGTAGCACCAATGTACATAATCGGTATCCACAACATAAACCACTGCATTTACTTTATCATATCTTCCTTGTAGGAAGGGAAGGTAGCTGGTTGAGGTTGATAAGCCTGCAGCATTGTGGAAGGGAGCTTTCCTGATGGGTAATGAGCCAGGGGGGCACGAGCATGGCAACTGTAACATCAACACACCATTACAGATTGTGGAAATTTTGCTGTTATCTAAGGAGGTATGTGGCTGAGTCGTGGACCAGTATTATATATGGAGCAGAGAGAGCCACAGATTGTGATGTTATGGGGAATTCCTAGTATTGAGGATATTGTGAAATTTTGACAAGAATCATTGTGTTGGTGAATCGGCATCATGTGAGGGATGCTGACCATTCTCTCACAGCCAACATCCCTCAAATGATGCCAAGTTGCCAACATTCTGATTCTTGTCAAAAATCTACAATATCCTCACTGCTAGGAATTCCCCATAATATCACAACAATCTATGACTTTCTATGCACCATATACAATGTTGTTCTACAACTCAGCTGCATACCTGCTTAGATAATGGCAAAATTTTCACCATATGTAATGGACGTGTTGATGTTACAGTCCCCATCACGCCATGCGCATGCCCTCCAGACTACAAACCTGCCGGACAGGCTCCCATCCACAATGCTACAGGCCTACCAACCTCGACCAGTTAACTTCCCTTATCACATACTGTGTAAATATATTTACTTTATCACAGCAACTTAAAAATGTAGTTTTAATAAAAACTATGGCATATGTTGTTGCAGAATGCAAAATAAGGGCATTTTCCATCAGGATTGAAGTTATGTTTTCTAAGCTATTAACAATTTTTTAAGTTGTAAAATTTTACTAAGGAAAGAATTGTGAAGACAGAAAGATAGATGGAAATAGAAGGCAAATGCCAATTTTTGCAAATGACACTGCATTAATGGGTAAAATATCAGAATTCTCAAAGTTACAAGATCTTAAGAGTGAGAAAGAAACTGAAAGTGATTAGAAACATCATCAAGGTGGTGCTTGAGAAAAATAGGACTGGACTAATATATAGCTAGATGGTTGCCAGTTCGAGGTTTCAGAATTTCAAATATCTGGGGAGCATTATACAAGTATATGAATGAACTGATGAAAGACAGAAAAGTTGCAGGTGCTCTGAAAAGGTCATGAAGAGAATGAATAATGAAGAGACTCCTTACAGTAGAGCAAATTTCTTAAGGTGTGTGTGTGGAGCAAGAATTCTAAGATGGTTCAGTGAGTATTGAGAATGTTAGATGCTGATAGTAGGTGAAAAGGATGCATACAAGATGGGTGAGGTGTAATAAATATAATAAAGATGAGAATGGGGTAGCCACAGAAAGGTGGATCTATGGAAGTGAAGCATGTGGATGTGGTAGAAGTGTTACAAAAGAGGAATGATGATTCAGGATGTAAAAGGATGCAGATGAATATTTGAAAGGAACTACATGGGTCATCCTGCCTGTAGGCATGAGATGGCATATCAGATATATATAGATTATTTTTACTGATAACCAGGAGTAATAGTTTGCAAAGACAAAGTGCTACATATTTCAGGGAAACAATACCCATGCATTTTACTCTTTTAAAATGACTTCATCCTTGAAGAACTCCTTTTGAGAACACATGTCTATGTGATATTCTTAAAACTGAGGGTGAATACATTATTTGCAAAAATCAGTCATATTACGGGAACATTAGCTTTTCTAGCAGTGTATAGGGTCGGATGTTGGTATGCTTAGGTAATGTTTTGTGCATTTACTGTAAGATTGATTTTATTAAGATTATGCATTAAGGCTGAACATCAAATTCAAAACATATTAAGTTCAAGATTTATACTTTTACATAAAATCTCGAGTACAGCTTGTTAAGGGAGTGAATATTTAATATTTGATTATGCAATGAAAAATATGGATTTAATATATACAGAAATATGCATAAATAAATTTTCTATTATAAGATGAATTAATGCATCTATTGGTAGCCTATATCTCTGTAATGGTAAACCTTTTGGTATATTTTGCTTTAAGATCATTAACTGTATGTATTCATGTTAAGATACAGTGCATTATAGCTAGCTTGTGTCTTCTGTAATGGTAAATCTTTTGGTATACTTTGCCTTAAGATTATTATCTATTTGTATTCATAATAATGTACTTGACTTTACACCAGCTGCAATGTAATTTTCCATTACTTTCATTTGAGTTTGTAGTCTCCAGGATGTGTACAGTGTATTGGTGCATAAAATCCTAAATCATCCACTACAGTCAGGTGTGATAGTAGGTGCTCCCCTCCTTCCCCAGCACTGACATCTACCAGATTACCGCTTCCTATGAACCTCGTTTTCCATTATGCCTCGTTAATCCAGATACCAAAATGAAGATAATTTGATGGTACTTATATCTCTCTAATGAGGTCAGATTAATTGTGAAAGCTGCCACTCTAAGATTAATGAGACCATTGCATGATACGAATTAACCACTGTTACAATTTCCCCGTACTTGCGAAGAAAGGCACTTTCGTGACCTCCCCCTTTGCGACGACGCTGGGAGCCCCCATGACGACAATGGGCAGGGCATCAAAGTAGGTGGAGTGGGGTGCCACAGCCAGGATGGGGGCCTCCTTAGGGTGTGCCTGGTGGCCCTTGACCTGCACCAGATGGAACCCCCCTGCCGTGAAGACCCCCCGCACCCCCCATCGCACCAGCTCCTTC
>JAUUEG010109653.1:0-10911 GCA_032361445.1 Panulirus gracilis | reverse complement strand
TATACATACATATACATACACAGACATACATATATCCACATGTACATATTCATACTTGCTGCCTTCATCCATTCCCGTCTCCACCCTGCCACACAGGAAACAGCAGAAAATCACAACAAACACATGATTTCGTAAATACAGAAACACCAGAAGGGAAAGAAACATGAGAATCTTAAGCGCCTTCGTGTATTACATCTTCAGAGGACCTGTTACAGAGAGAGAAAACAGATATAATACATGCTATATATACAGAGCTGGAAGAAACATGGAATGGGGTCAAGTTACCTTATAATTACTGAGAGGAGAGGTTGGCAAAAGGTCCTGTGTAACCCACCCTTAACTTAACTTGACCCGACAACCTCTGGATGACCTCACTTAGATAAAACAGGACACAAGTTTGACTTACATGATGCAACATGTACTCAAGAATAGTTGATTAAACTTTTTACTATTTTCTCTACAATAAATGGATCTAATTTGTACATGTTTTAGAACTTGTTTTGCATTCTAAAGAGGGAACATTGTTGACATTCAAGATCAAGTGTATGCATTTAGCATGTGGTTTGTATAACAATTTTTTCACCCTGATATGTTGGGGAGAACCATTTTTCTCTCTGTCTTTCTTTCTTTTTTTCCAGTAGTTTTGAGTGAGTACCATTCCTGAAATTGAAATTTGAAGATATATCCCTTTGACCCAGTATACACAGCCACCTCTTTTGTATTTCAAATACACCTGCAAAAATTTGCGATCATAGTATGTACTGGTAATGTCTTTGTCATCATTTGTAAAAATTTGGTATCTCTGCTCTAACTTTAGTTTTCACTTACCAATTTTCTTTTACATTTTAGTAAAATGATATTAACACTACCTTCACTCCACTATCTTACCCCATCATCACTCTCAGTCAGAAGACAATAGGTTTCCAAATTGTGTCCTTTATAGGAACCAGGATTAATGAAGTATTCATCATTGTATCTCCTACAGGGAGACTTACTCCATTTCCAGCCTTAGTCCATCAGAGCCCCCATTCGATTACCACCCTTGCTTCATTTTCCCTTATGCTTCTTCACTACCCTCACTTCATCAGCACCCTTGCGCCATTGCCATTCTGCAGCCTTATCATGTTTGTGAAGATGGATCTCTTTATTTACTGTGAGTTTCATTCCAGCGGTATTGAATCAGAGGCTGAGCATTGTTTTCTAAACTCTTGTAGATGGATAGTATGGAAATGCATGCCACTGATTGCTAATATTGATTTTTTTCTTCATAGCTCACAGTGCAGTTGTGACATGTGCAGTTTTTGCTCCTCACCCTGAGCTGGTCTTTAGCTTTATTGAGCAGCAGCAAGAGATTCTCAATAAATCTGATGAACAACAACATGAACAGCAGCACCAGCAACAGCAGCAACAAAACCAAAACAAAGATAGTGGAACAGCTAATAAAGGGTAAGTGTGTAATGTCAACTTATTTCATGATGATTGATATTGACCTGTTATATTTTCAAGGTTGTACATCATTATGAAACTTCCTGTTTGTGGTGTATGCCCCAAGATATATCTGTCTCTTGTTGGTATCAATTGAGCTCTTCATCTCATTCATTAATAAGTGTCACACTCAAATTCTTTGCCAAATATTTTTGTCAGCACACATCTCCAAATATCCTTCTGTCAGAGTCATCAGAGTTTTCTGCTTAAAAGAATTGTATTCACATACAAAGCAGCTTCATGTGGTTTGAAAATGAAAGTTCATAATGTGAAAAAAGGAATGGTTACTTCACCAAATGTGTTAAATGGTAATAACCAAGGGAAAGGTGTTACCATATTGAGAAAATGAATAAGGAGAGGTTGACAAAAGTGGAAGGGATAAGGAGAGGGGGAAGACCAAATTGTAAATGGAAGAATGAAGTGAATAAGGCTTTCAGTGCTTAGGCCCTGAACATGCTGGAGGATGAAAGGTAAGCGTGTGATAGAGTGCATTGGAGTCATATGATATACATAGGGCAATGTGCTGTCAGTGGACTGAACCAGTGCATATGAAGCAGCCGAAGGAAACCATAGAAAGGTGTGGTCTAGTTGTGAAAAGTGGAGTGCGATTTTGGTACATTACACATTACAGCTTAAGAACAGTTGAAAGTGAATGATGCTTTTTCTTCCTCAGTTCCTAGTACTACCTCAGTAATGCAGAAAATTGTGAACAGGTATGAAAGAAAAGGAGAGAAAGAATGTTTCACGTGAGGTAAATTAAAAACAATGCCTTTATTCTGGAAGCATGCTTGGTCAAGTACATCTCTTAAGATAGGACAGTTTCAGCTTTTCTAACTTTTACTTCTTTTTTCCAGTCTTCGTAGCTTTCCTTAACTTCTGGTTTTTCAACACTTAGAATACCATATCCACAAAGTGTACATGAAATTGTTTATCCTTTCATATCCACAAGGTTTTCATAGGGCAAGATCTACTGGTGGTCTTTTCTGTATGACACCCCTGGTCATCCTTTCTTCGAAAATTTGGTGAATCTTTTGTCATAGTCTTCATAATCTCTAAAGCATTTGACAAGTTTAGTATGCAGAGACTTACTGTACTTCTCTCTGTTCGTAAATCCATAGTGTCCTTTCTAGTTCCTGCATTTTGGGAGTCAAGGGAACAATTTCTCTTTTACCCTTTCAGCAGTTTTGTCCCTCAGAGTTCAGTCTTATTGATTTTTCGCTTCTCATATTTCACTTTTAACCTTAACTTTATTCACTCATACACTGACAGTTCTAGTTTACACATGCTTTCTTTCCCCATCTCACACTATTATTCATTCCATTTCTCATTAATGAATTGATGAAAGAAAATAACCATCAGTGGGAAAAAAGTAAAATTCCCAAATTTTTCCAAAAGTGGTGGTAGATTGGTAGGCTGTATGATATTTTATCATGTGGTAATTTCCCTCAGAAAATTCTTATCAGAGGTTTGCCAGTATAATAACAGGTTTTCATTTTTACTGTGCATTAGACTTATGCATTTCACTTATGAATAACAAACTCTGTATATTTTTCTTTAGCTGTTCCCTATACCAGTTTCTTTTTAACTCCATCCCCACTTGTGGTTAATTATGTGCGTTCAGTCTCTCAGCTCACAACACATCAGCTTAGGTCCACATTACTAAATTGAATTCCTTCTTTCACACTACTACAATGCTTCTCAGTTATTTAGTTTATATATTAAGTTGATTCATTTAGCAAGACCATTCATTCATAATGCCTCTCACACACAAAATGTATGGTATCAAGTTATCCCAGGGAACTGGATATCCCTGTCTTGCCAGCTTGTGTGGTTGGTATTAGGGACCTCTGCTCTTCAAAACAAATTCCCCCCAAATTATACAGTATGTAGGCTCAAATGTAGGTGGTATTCCTTCATTTCTAATCTACTATTTTTACATTAAATATTTTTTCTTTCACTTTCAGATATGTACTTGTCTCTGCAGATTTTAATGGGTGCATCAAAGTGTTCCTGAAGAAAGAGAAGCCTAAGCATTCTTCACTGCCAGCATCTGCTTTGGTGTAGATATAGTTCACTGCAGAAATAGGTCACCATTGTTCTTGTTGATATAGAAGAAAACTTTTTTTTTTATTTCATCCAATCATCTAATCACTTGTAAAAGGAACATTGCAGCCTAACATGAGATTGTCATATGCATAATATATGGTTCACTATGAGTATCATTTGAAAAGGGACTAGGCAACGGTACAGTACATATGTTCATGTTATGATAAGATAGTGATCTGAATTTAGTACTAGAATAGGATAACGCCCAAATATGATGTGTGATGGTAAGGAGATACAGACTTGTCTGATTATTGACTTCAGTGAAGTGCATCATTTTCATTTTACCCACATATTCATAGTTACAATATATGTCACAAAGGCAATTAATGAACATTTTTGAGTCCTTCAGATTCTGTACATCTCAAAAAGAAACTTTGAAGCATATCCTGGCATACTCTTTTCCTTGATTTGTTAAACATGAACAGTGGACAATAAGTTATGCAAGACTGTAACAAATGACATTAATATTATCCGTTATTGGAATAAAGTTAATTGTACAAAGTATATCCATGCTAGCACTTTTTGTCTTACTTAACCTCAAAAGCTGAGATTCTTAAAACATCACTGATGCTACCACTATATATGCTGTTACTTCATTTACCACCACATATGAATACCATACTAAAAACTTTTATCCTGGTCAAAATGTGTATTTCTCAAACCTTTTTTTTTAACATCAAAGGCACAGGCAACTAATTGCACTAATTATGACCATCACATGTGAATTGTGAAATGCAGATTCAATGGAGGGAGAGGTTCTTTAATGAAAACTGTACCCTTTAATGACACAGCTTAGCCAGACGATTTTTCATTCATTATGTATCCTTGAGCAGGCAGAGTCTGATAATCCTACATACAGGAGTATATTATTATCATTTATCATCTTTTATTATTTATTATCAACATATACATTCATATACATACTTGCTTGCCATAGAAAGTTGTATGGGGCCTGGATGTGGATAGGGAGCTGTGGTTTCGGTGCAACACACGTGACATTTGAATGAGTGAGGAAAGATTGACAAAGGATATATGTGTCTGAGTGGGAGGGAATGAGGGGCGGGAGACCAAATTGGAGGTGGAAGGATGGAGTGAAAAAGATTTTGAGCAATCGGGGCCTGAACATAAAGGAGGGTGAAAGATGTGCAAGGAATAGAGTTAACTGGAACAATGTGGTATACTGGGGTCGACGTGCTGTCAATGGATTGAACCAGGGGATGCGAAGTGTCTGGGGTAAACCAAGGAAAGTGATGTGTGGCCTGGATGTGGAACAGGAGCTGTGGTTTCGGTGCATTACACATGACAGCGTGTGAACGAATGTGCCATTTCATGTGTGGTGGGGTGGCGACGGGAATGGATGAAGGCAGTATGTACATGTGTATATATGTATATATATGTCTATGTCTGTGTATGTATACGTTGAAATGTTCATTTATGTATATGTGCGTGTGGGGCATTTCATGTATATACGTGTATGTGGTTAAGTTGGGCCATTCTTTTGTCTGTTTCCTTGCACTGCCTCGCTAACGTGGGAGACAGCGACTCAGTATAATAAAAAAAAATAATAATAGATGTCAAGCTGATAGGATGATAATTTGAAGCAATGGATCTATCCCCTTTCCTAAAAATGGGAATGACATCTGCTATCCTCCATTGCTTAGGAAGTATGTCTGATTCCAGAGTCTGTTTAAACACATTTAAAAGTGCAACACTTACTTACTCCTTGTATTCTTTAAGAACCTCACATAAATACCATCTGGTCCAGGGCTCTTGTTTACTTTTAGTTGTTCTATGTCTCAAAATATCAAATTCATCTATCTTTATACTGCATAGCCCCCCTCCCATAAATTTGCTATGGAACTAGAATGTTTGTATTCTCCTCCTGCATAAACACTAATATAAAGTG
Source organism: Panulirus gracilis (assembly GCA_032361445.1). Lineage (NCBI taxonomy): Eukaryota > Metazoa > Arthropoda > Malacostraca > Decapoda > Palinuridae > Panulirus > Panulirus gracilis. The sequence continues at coordinate 5,414 of JAUUEG010109653.1, read as the reverse complement.
ATTGTTTAAAACTTCATGCATTTCAATCTCACATCGATTAATCTACTAGAATGCAATTTGATAGGTCCAATTTTCTCCCTAACCATCGTTCTGTACATTTGAAAAAAAAAATCTCTCAGCACTCTGGTTTTCAATTCGTTAGCTATCTTAATTTTGTAATTTCTCAGCCTTCCTGATCTCTAAATTTACCATTCTCTTAATTTGCATTAGCTGATTAGTAAACTGGGTTTCCCCCATTCTACTTTGTTATACAAGCCCTTTTTCCGTATAAGGTGTTCTACTCTATCATTTAGCTATTTCGGATTATCACTGTTAGTCCTATATTGCCTATTTGGAATATTCATTTCAAATTGTGATCTCTTAGTTAATAAGGTATTATCTATTTCCCAATTTTTCCAGTTATTCTCATCTACATTCTACGTGCTATGATACCATGGTCTGCATAAAACTTTTTTTGCAAGATTTGTAGCAAGACGTTCTATGAAATTTGGAATGAAGTAGAGGTACAGGTACCTCATGCTGAAGTACAGCGGGAATGGCAAGAAAGAGGAGGGAATGGTTTAATATAAAAAAGAAAAAAAAATATACACAAAGCTTCGAGAGGAGCAATGGCAAAAATATAGATGACACTCCAGCCAGCCAACTTTTGCAAGGCATAAAAGAGCATGAAATGTGTAGAGTCGGATAAAAAAAAAAGGGGAGGAAATAGAAAACTTTGAAAAGAATAGATTGGACAAGGTAGGAAAATTTCAAAACTTCTTAAATCCATCATGAGCCAGTTATCAGTTTAGGATTAGCTAATCAGACAAAGGGAATCACAATGAAAAGCTGTAGAGGACGATGTAAGAATGAGTAAGGAACAGAATAAAAAGTTCAAAAGTGTTTTCACAGTGGAGGACACCATAGCCCCAACACTAGTGAGATGTAGCGGGGAGGTTTTGGAAATCACTTTGATGCTAGAAAAGATATTTACAGAATATTAAAAGGATTTGACCAATACAAGGTACTTGTTCTAGATGAAATTTCATTACAAGTGCTAAAGATGTGTGCAGATAAGTTAATTAAACCACTCGAATTACTGTAGAAGATGACACTGGAGAGAGAGAAAGTGCCAAGGAAAAGTGCAAATGCCATAAACACAAATAAGAAAGGAGACCAGGAACAGGTGCTGAACTACTGATTGGGCTCACTGACGAATGTACTGTGTAAGGATCTGGAAAAGATTAATGGAACGCAAGTGAGTGACTTTCTACAGAAAAAAAATGCCAAAGTGATGGACAGCATGTGTAACTAAACTCTACAAAAGGGAAAGCTAACTGGGCTGTGTATCTGTAAAGCAAGAGAGGCTGATTAAAAAGCGTGATCACCAAGCAAGAATATGGGTTATCTCATATTATGGACAGATTATCTTTGTGAGAATGAAAAAGAGCAAACATCATACCTGTATGTATATGAAAGGAGACCGGGAACATGCACAGAACCACTGACCAATCTCACTAACACGTGTTGTTGTGTAAGGTTCTGTTTAAGATTACTGGAAAGGAAGTGGATGACTTTATACAGAAAAGAAATTTCAAAAGAGAGAGCAACATGTTTTTGAGGAAATGAGGTCATGTGCATTCACTTTTACAAGAAAGCGAGCTCAGTCCAGAACAAAAGAGAAGGCTGGGCTGGGCTGCCAGAAAGCAATTGATACTATAAAGCATGGGAGGTTAGGAAACTGCCTCACCTAGCACAATTAAGGGGAAAACTCCCTTAATGGATAAAAGATTTCCTCAGTTGGACAGAAAAAAGAACACACATTAGATAAGCCTTTCCAAAACAGACTGAGGTGGCCTGTGGAGTGTCAGAGGGTTTGGTTCTGGCACCATTACTCTTCATAATCTATGTTAATGACTAGCCTCAATGGATGAAATCCTTTCTGGATATGCTTGCAAATGATGCAAAATAATGATGGAAGTGAAAAGTGAAGATGATTAAATCAGCTCACAAGGCAACCTAAAGACTCCAAAGCTGGCATGAAGTATTTGAAACTAAACTCAAGCAAATGTAATGAGGATGGTACAAAGGATAAGAAGATCCAATATGAATATTAACAAGCAAGATATAAGCTTTAGGAATCTATATGTCCCATATTAAGAGAATAGTTAGGAAACCAAACTGTCTGCTGGCAAATATTAGAATAGCTTTCAACTTCATGAAGTAGAATTATTTAGTATGCACTTCACATACTGTAAGACCAAAATTAAAAAACCTTATCGTGTTTGGTCATGCACCTGAGGAAGCAGAATGAGCTCGTTAAGAAGGTCCAGAGGAGGGAAACAAAGATGGTATCTATCTGAATTAAGAGTTGCAGGGACAGGTTAAGAGCTTTAAATCTATCCACCTTTGGAGAGATAAAAGTGGCCTACCACAATCTTTAATGCTTATAAAGATATACAGAAAAAGGGGACATTAGATTATCTTCAGGAGATATGGGGATAAAACAACCACAGGGTATAACATAACATGCAAAATACTTGTTTATGAGGATGTAATGAAATACATTTATGGTACATACATGCAATGCCTGCAGACATGGTTAACAGACAGCATACATACATTGAGGAAGCTGTATAACAGCAGAAAATGTGCAAGTGACTGGGCCCCATGAGTGGAGAAATCCTTCCCTATACACTACAAAACAGGTAATTACAAATAGGCAGTTACATCATGTACTTCGACAAGGATATACATCTTGACTACTATGAAGGTTAGTTCGGGGTGTCATAGGTTGCATATAATTTTTCTACTACCAAGGTTTACATATAAAATAAGTTTAGAGGCAACACATACATGGATTCTTTACATCGAGTAAAACACGACCTCTGAAGGACAATTTATTCTTTTTCCCGTAAAATTAGATTTTCGGCCATGCACGTGGGAGACAAGGTATTGGATTAAGGAAATCACATGTAGTGATCTAAGATGCAAAACGAAGGTCACAAATCCTTCAACAATACATGAAAAACAATCTCAACCAAACTCAACCTAAAATTCGCTGATGTTCGAAACGTACTAATAATGTAAACCTATATTAGTACATTCATAACTAACAAATTTCCAACTGATAACATGTACTAACCTGAGTCAACTTATGATTTCCGGAATGTATGAGGATCAGCCATTTAAGGTGCCACATTACACCATATATATCTAATGGCCATTCCCGTCAACTTCTAACCTCTGACAAGTTACTGAAATTACGCTAGCGAGAAATTTGTATAAGAAAAAGTGACACTAGGTTATCCAAGTCCTTGATATTGTGAAAAAAACAATCCGGTCTTACCTTCTCACATAATGTTTTCACTTGATTCTCAGCCAACTGTTTACACTCCATCAGCTGGTCAATCCACTGATCTAATTCTTTCATTTGTGTTTTATCATCCATTTTGATATATTTCAAGGTTGCTGGTGATATTAATAAAGCAACCACACTTCTATATGGTTAAAGTTAGTATCAGTAGATAGAGCATGAAGACACTAGATGCTGTCTGACTGGCCTGACAATATGGCCGCTGACTACCGCCCAACATGACGTCATCCACACATTACCAAATACCATTTATTAATCTCGTAAATATAAAATATTTCACCTTGTATCACCATTCTAATAGACCACTTGATATGTACACTTTTTTATAAACGAAATAATGGTCTATAGAAATCTTTTTTTTCAATAAAGAGTAGAAAAATGTAATAATTATCGTGCGTAGCAGGTGGAGAGGTGTGTGAGGCTAGAGGCAAATCATTTTTCAATTTAACATATATATCAAACTGCCATAACACGAACTCAAGTGTCTCCATACCTTTATGTATCATGGTTTTGCACGAATTAATTTGCATATATAATGTATCATGGAAAATACCTACCCTGTAAAAGTTTAAGTTAACACAAACACCCGATAATCTTCAGAAGGAAATTCAGATTTATACAAATAAAAGAATCATTATTCAACTGATATCAGAAAATTGATTTCATATAAGGAGGATGAAAATTGACATGTGATGGTATTTATTAGATGAGAAGTAAGAGACAAATCCTAAAAAATCTTGGGCAAAAGATGTGGAACATAAAATTAGAGTAGTAATGCCGTAGTACAACGTTGCTCCACTACCGTGTCCAGCCAGCTAGACATTATCATCATGATATCTACAACTATCCTTCATGGACACCATATGCTCGAAATACACTGCACCAGCTCAAAAGAACGTACAGGATTTTCGATCAAGATTCCTCGCAGAGGATGCTTATATCCTACCCGCATGCCAGGCAAGGTTCACATAAGCTGAGCAGCAAAACCAAAAAAGACAATCTATGGTGAAGCTGTTTCAAAAACTAACATGGACACCCGCAGTAAGTCAGGTCTGGTCCATAATCAGGAAATTCACTGAAAAAATGTACCAGTAAGCCAGTAACAATAACCTGTAAAAGACATTCCTGTTGACCTGTCCAAAGACCATCCATAGCCAGAAGAATCTCAACCATAAATTACTTGACCAATGATCCTGACCATATCCATTACAAACGTCAAACTCAGCTAAAGTATAATTGATTGCCTGAGATGAAGATGGTAGTAACACTACTAACCAAAAGCAAATTGCCTCTCGCCTTGAATCCTGTAAAGGTTCCACACCAGAATCCAATGGGACAACTTTCGAGAAGATTTAACATATCAATTAACCAGGCTAACCTGATTAAGGTGTTAGTATTGTATAATGACATGAGGAGGTCTGCAATGTTTCCAAACTCATGATAGTTTGTGGCCGTCATGATGCTGAGCCTTGTGCACGCATTGTACATGTCACTTGGTGTCAATCCATTACAGTAAAACCATGAGCACAACTCTCAAGACCAGTCTTTTTATAATAAAAGTATTCAAACATAAAACATATCACTTCACAAACACATCCATTTCCGGTCACTTATCGAGCGAGTGGGGTAGGGAGGGGGTAATACAATTTCCCATGGGATTATCCATCACAAAATATCAATCAAATGTGGTTATCGGGGATAGAAAAAAAAAAAAAAAGAGGAGGGGGGAGGGGCGGGGCAGCGTAGATCACCACCATCCATTTTCTATCACTGGTGGCTGGGCTCTCTGTACCTAACGGGGGACACATATGTGCACAATGAATCGGAAAATTGCGAACGTTTTTATCCTTTTTTTTTCTTTCTTTTTTTTGGGGGCCGATCGAATGACAAAAACGGAGTTGACACACACACACACACACACACGCACACACAGACACACACACACAAAACATGAGAATAAACGTTTTACTGTGCCTACTTTTTGGCTTTCCGAATGGATGGCAGGCACTGGTATCACTGGGGAAGAGACAGAGAGACAGCCAGGTAAGGTTGGGCGAGT
>JAUUEG010109543.1:0-10913 GCA_032361445.1 Panulirus gracilis | reverse complement strand
TCTATTTGTATCTGACACCCCATGCCTCTTAATTATACATTCAACTTCCACATCGCCTACTCTTTCATTCAAGTATCCTACCACTTAGTCTCTCCCGAAAGGCTTCATTCTTTTCACTTCCAGATGGACAAGCACTGAGAGTCTCCCACCTTTAGGAATCATCCTTCGTTCGTACCTGCATTGGTTTAGAGTTTGCTTTTTTTACATTAACTCAACACATTCACCTTTTTCACTTTTATCTTCACTTTGACCCCAGACTTTAGACTTTAACCACTGACACTCCCAAACAATTCTTCCCCTTTCCCTTTGAGCTTAGTTTCACTAGGAGCCAGAACATCCTGGTTCTTATCCTAGTTGCATCCATGTACATTCAGATACCCCAATGCTGAAATTTTCAGAAACATTCATTGTTTGGCTCCTTCATCTCCTTGCAATTAGCTGTCTCTAATGGTATGCTGGGGATATGTAGGTAGTTTTCTTGCTCTGTTATTGCAATTAAATTTTGCTTTATTCTAATGAAGTGATTGCAAAATTTATGAGTTCCTTTTATTGAGTAATTTTGGTGAATGAGATGTTGTTATGTGGTGATAAGTGTACATTGTAGACTAGGTTAGTCATAAGTGATACATAGAAGTCAAAGCGCTAAGGGTTTCGGTGAGGACAAGGACATTCACAAGTGCCAGACTCATATATTCACAAGTGCCATATTAATACGTTCACAATTGCCAGATTGTTATATTCACAAGTTTCAGATTTTTATATTCACATGTGCCAGTCTAGTACATTCTCAAGTGTCAGATGTTAGGAGTTCTTGGATTTTGAAATACTGGATTTAAGACATTAGAATGTATATAATGTATTAGTTTAATACTGTATATAACTCATTACTTGAAACATGTTCTTATTATATGGGTTTTGTTGCAGAAAGTGGAACCCTTAGATGTTAGTAAGCTGTACTGCAAGTGCTGTGATTTAAGCTTCACTTCAGAACAACATGCGCAGCAACATTACATGGGTCGAAATCATCAGCGTGTTTTACATGGGCTTAAACCTCTGAAGGCTGGCTACTATAATAAAGACACTGGAAAATGGCAAAGAATGTAAGTTTTTGTATAAAAATGTTATTGATTACATGCTGACATGTGTGAGAGAAATTTATGGTAAGCAGAAGGTGGGAGCTAAGCATATAAGAAAGGATTGTGAGTAGTGGCATGAAAGTTAAGTTGCTAGTCAAAGGAGTTGTATGGGCATTCTTTACAGAGAAGGAGTGCAAGTGATTGGGAAATGTACAAGAGAAAGTGGCAGGAGGTCAAGAGGGAGGTGCAGAGGCTGAAAAAGAGGGCAAATGAGATTTAAGGTGAGCAAGTATCATCCAGCTCATCACGTACTTTCACACTTGCCTACACCAACAAATGATTAGACATTCTCTTTGCCACTCCTTAGCTTGTTCACATACAACAGCCTCTTCATTGTATGCCTGTCAATTAGCACATAATCCTGCAATCCCTGTTAACCAGAAACCCCACTCATCCACATATACTTATTTATGCACTTTTGTTCAAAACATTTTTCTGTCACCATTCCTCCTCCATTGCACATCTGGATAAGGTTCTCTTCATATTCTTTTATGTTAAGAACCCCATACCCTCCATTTAAAGTTCCAGGTACCATAACACCTACTCTTCCACCAATATTCAGTTCCTTGCATCAAAGCCACCAAAGCACTCATTGAACTTCTACAAAGGACTCCATTCTTCTTCCCTTTTACCACTACCAGATGCGTAAGAACTAACATTTACCCACTTCTTGTAGTCTTCTTTCATTCTAACTTACTTTTCTAATCTTTAACACAATTCCTTTATCAGAAGTGCCACCCTGTTATTTTGCTCTCGCCCAATCACAAACATATCTTAGACTCTCCCCATGAACATTTCTAAACCATTCTTGCTCCCTGTTGTTCAACATAATTTCTATTAGGGCCCCAAAAAAACAGGTTATATCATCAGACTTAGTACCTGCCTCTCCCCTTAATCAACCCTGGTCACATCCATGCACATTTACGCACCCTAACCTGAGCCTTCAAGAAGTTATTACACCCATTACCCAACATACGTCCGAGTTCCGTTCTGACCGACTGGTTGGATCTTGAATGTAAGTTCGACATATATCAGTATGGCATGTAGAATTTGCATACCTGTACAGCATTCTTTTATCCTACTCACTTTCTATCATAATTATCATGCTTTTTTATTAACCAGCTTTATTATACAATTCTGCAGTTTCTTTTTACCTTTTATTTAAGATTCCCTAGTTTGTATTTCATTTTTATTTTTATGTTATGCAAGTTCTACTGTGATTATCTCTTTTTTAATTGACAATTCTTAAATCACTCAATGGTTTATTAAAAAGAGAATATTCTTGGTGTATTTTTACCTTTTTTGCCAGCTCCTTTGTCAGCACTTGCTGCTTCACCTTTGACTCAAACATTGTGCAAGCTATATCTTTTGAATCTATTGAACCAACCATGATTTACTGTGAAGTTTGCAATGTAATCCTCGCCCTTTCACTCCTTCAAAGTCTCAGAAAGACTTATAGCCTTCGCCTGAATTGTTAGTAAGCTTAGTGGTACATGTTTTTGAATTTGATGTTCCATCTACAGCGTCAACAGCTTTTCCATTTCATGGATGGACTCTTGTCATTCCTTTGCTATTATCGTAGACTTCATACTTACCAAACCTTTCACTGCTTCACGTATTTTTTCTTTGTCATCTAAGATTTTGTAGGCTGTCGAATGGGACAACTGTGAATCACACATAATCACATTAACTTTTTTCCTCCTCCATATTGGATGACTTTCTTTATCTTCAATGCCACACTGAGTGTCTTCCTTGGCTTCTTGCCAGATCTATCTACATGTGATGGTTTTTTCTCTTGTTTGTCATTTTCTTTGGGGTTTGATACAAAAATAGTTTAATCCAACATGAAAATTTGTTAGATTCACTTGAATATCATGTGCTTACTGAACGGTAACCGAGAGTGCTGCTGTGATGTACACAGTGCAGGGACATCATCTGACAGTCACTATCGTACATTTTCAGCTATTAGCACTAGCAGATGTACGACCAAGTTTGATTTTTATATTTATGTATATTTTTCAATTCGTATTTTTTCTGGTTGTATGTACGGATGGTCGTAAGTCGCATAGGCCATAAGTAGGGAATAGACAGTATATACATATAGTTGGGGAGTCAGAATGGCTGACTATGCACCCTTGTCAGGATTCTTCACTGTTGAGATTATATTTTAGGTCCTGAATAACAAATAAAGTGATGGTCTTTAAAAAAAAAAATTGAAATATACATTGTGCAGTGTACCATTTTGTCAGGACAGACCACCTCACCTTTTCTCCCGTGAAGTGAAATTCAAATATGGTGCAACTCATTAAATCATCATTGATGTCATTCTGATAGATACAGATACAAAGTGTAAAGATATTAACTATGAATTAATTCTTCAAATTTGACTTTGACCCTCACATAGCCTTGATAACATCAGACCATCCCAAGGTCAGTTTAAGTGAGTCATTAAAGAATCTATTGGATCAGTATGGTTAGAAGCATCTCAACCCCATTCCTGCTTGGTGAGATTAATGATCGTGACGTCACCCCTCGGTAACCATCTGTATGGTGATAGCCACCTGTGGCTGGGCCTGGGTCCTCCCTCCAAGTAGCACTAATACCATAATTATTCTCTGTCTTTTGTTCTTCCGTTTCCGTAATGTTTCCGCCTTGAAGAATCGTGTCCACAAACATCAGAGGAACATTGTCTGCAGTCTGTTTTCCTCGTCCCAGTTATTTTGCCTTTGATCCGAGATGGTCATACTGGGGCATGATTTTGCCCAGGTACATCCTTTGATCTGGTGTTACCAGGTACAGTGAACCGGACACAGTTTATCTGCGATAACATTACGTGTAATTGAAATTTATTCCCAGTCTGGTTTGTGATATTTTGTCAATCTTTTCTTTCAGTCATCAGTGTCCACAATAGACTTGCTTGGTTGTCGTATTGTACTTGTCACACGGTGTACCACAGAAGTTGTGTTGGTCAAGTATTAAGATGTAGGCCACCTGTAGATTTCTTTCAAAAAGAATGTAAGTAAAGATGATATTTGCTTTTTTTTTTCAGAGGCTGCCAAGAAGGCCACGCCTCGGACACCCCCTCCTCGCACTGGCCAGGGAGTTCGCTGTGCTGGCGATGAAGTCCCACCTCCTCCTCCTCCCAAATACTTGATTCCCGTCCCTCCACTACCTGCCAGAAGTGCCCATCCACCATCACAACAGCCTCTCTCCAAAGACAATCTTTCTTCGTCCTTAACAAACAGTTCAAAGGCCGGTATGCCTCCATCCCACCCACCCGTGTCAAAAGGTGGTGCACTTCATCCATCTCCACCAACTATGCCAAGAAGTGATTTACCTCCTACCCTACCATCCTTAATTACAGGTGGCATCTCTTACCCTGTCTCACCTCCAGCAACGAAAAATATGTCTCCACCGTCACCACCTATGTCGAGGTATTTTGTGCCTCCACCCCCACCAGTGCCTCCACCCCCACCAGTAGCTCCACCCCCCCCAGTAGCTCCACCCCCAGCAGTGCCTCAACCCCAGCCAATGCCTCCATCCCCACCAGTGGCTCCTCCCCCATCAGTACCGCAGGTGGCACCACCTGCTCCTCCACCTCCACCACTGTCGCTCCCTCGATTAGTGCCTCCTCCAACTCCACCTTTCCCCACTGGTGGAGTCCTGCGTCATCCCTCGGGAGGAAATCATGGGGCTCCTGCCGAACCTCGCTCTGCCCTCCTGGACCAGATCCGTAGCGGCGTCCGGCCCCTCAAGGTAAGCCAGGGACCTACTCTCATGTTCATCATACTCTCAGAACATCCCACAAACATGGAATGCTTCAGCAGACATAAATCGCACAGTAAATTTATTAATATAAATATGATGATTATCAAATATTTGACATTGCTAAATGAATGTTCAAAAAGCATACCACTGAAGAACTTGATGCTAATTCAACATGCAGGCAGCTTCTTAGTAACATGCTTTGTTTCAAAGTAAGATTCAGCTTTTTATCACGGTATTACTGTGACCAACCTAACCATTATTTCCACCAACACCTGATTGATTTATGAATGACTGTAACCCAGGTTAACCAACACAACATAACTCGGGTTAACCAACAGCATGACTCAGGTTATCCAACACAGCATTGAGGTATAAACGACCACAGCCATTGTTTTCACTACATAGTAATAAACTATCACAACCAGTATCACCACCACAGGTTATACACTACCACAATCACCGCTATTATCACAGTTATAAACAACCACTACCACCACTGAAAACTTAGGGTTTCAGCTACTCTAAACATCACCACATTATAGATTATGACGACTTGTGTTAACGTCTCTTGAGTAAGTTGTAACCATGGGTCATGTGTTCTGACCACGACAGAAAGTGGATCCTTCAGCAGCGACAAACGCTGCCCCATTGGACAACCGCTCTCAGCTCCTGGAGGACATCAGATGCGGCGTCAAGCTACACAAGGTAAGTTAACCCACCACCTAGCATGGCAAGGTGATCCTCGGGTGTGGTCGACTGCCCTTTGACCTGAACTTTCAAGGGTTATGGTTCCTACCGCCCTGCTCAAGGGTAATGGTAACTGTGTAACGCTATCTTTCTGTACCGTGTAGCTGTATGTACGTGATCCTTAGATATTTATTGATTTATATATTTACCATTACCTGTCTCATTGATTCTTCTAATAATTACTAATTAGTATACCACGTACGTCTATATATTTTTTCATTCCGTGTTAATGTTATATTTGTTTATCTTTCTGTGTCTCTACAACAGCATTAGACTCTTCCCACCCAAACCATTCTTTAACCAACAATCAACCTTCTTGACAAAGATGAAAAACTTTGCCCTGCCTCACTTCAGGAGCAGCTTATACTCGCAGATACATTCCTCCCCAGCAGCAAACAGTATTGACTGGACGACCACCAACAGGTACCCCTCCCCCAACCCAGCATAAAATCCTTTGCATCAGACACATCCGACTTAAAGTACACTCCCGAGACACTTACGTGTTATATTTAATGTTCGTTTTGTACGTCACCCATCTCTCCAGCAATACAAATATTGACTCGTCTTATGGCAGGACACATTACATTCTTATTGTCTTTTTGTCGTGGCCGTTTATATGTTATCTCGGCCAGCTGTCACACATTTGGTAGTGGTCTTCGTTTTTCGCTGGGTTCCATACCAGAAGACTCAGTTGGTGTAACATGGGGTTTAGAGGCAGAGTATCGATAAGATGTGGGACATGCTTCCTCTCCCTATGCTTTGGGACTTGACCGAACTTCGTTTGCTTGTCAGAAAACTATAAACAGAGTCATATACACGTGTGTAGATTTTGTCTTTCTGTCTATGTTTTGTGGACGTGTTTGCGTTATGGTGCAGCTGCTTCGCTGACGCCACCGTCACCGAGCATGGAGCTTTCTCTTAAAGCAAAGGGTTGCAAGGGAAGTATCAGGTAATATGTGGCTATAAACAGTACTTGATACTTCGCAAAAATCTTACAGAAGCTTCTCTTTGGCTGGACTTTGGAAATACTTGTTAGTTGAAGTTGTCCGTTTGCTCAGAATAGCTGCAGAGATCTTGACTAAAGTACTGCCAACCCAGCTGGGTATTGAGAATTAACCAGAATTCTTTCAAACTACGTCTAAACTTTCCTTATCTGATGATATATACAAGTATAAGACCGACAAGGCATTATAAGTATGTGCATACAAGCTGCCGAACGGCTAATGATTCTCTGAGGATGATACAGTATCAGAAGTGCTAGCTCGGTGGCAGGAAGTGCATTTTAAGTTGTTTGTGATCTTAGGTGGACACATCCGACACGGACGTGAAGACGGAGGAGTCGCCACGTCTGGAGGGGTTAGCGCTGGGGTTGTTGTGCGCGCTGCAGGAGCGGGCCAAGTTCATTCAGTCCAACGACGACTCCGACGACCCCCTGGACGATGAGGATGAAGAAGAGTGGGACGACGAGTGATGGTGAGGACACAGACGAGTTGGATGACTAATGATGGTGAAGAAGATGACACATGGAGTGAGGAGTGATGATGACTCCAGAACACTGCTGACGCAGGTTGTTGGGCCCACTGAGATGACACGGGGGGGGGGGGCTATTGTGGTGACATACGAGTCATTGTGATCACGTTAGTGAAGGGGAAATTTTAACGAGCAGGAAATGGGTGGCGTGTCTGGTGATGGAGAGTGGCAAGGACACTGGTGACAAGGAAGTGACGAGACAATCACTCCGTAGTCCCTAGAAAAGAATTTCATGGGTGTTGGTTCAAAGGAGACCAGTTTGAAAGTTTTAGATATTGTGACTTTGTAGTAGAGGAAGAATGACTGACAATGAGCATATCTAGGTAGCGGTGAGGGTATACTGCTGGCAGCATCGGCTGCTGGAGAATAAAGTACAGGTGAAAGAAGCACAGCTGGCCTGAAGGTGGAACGTAAGTAACGTTGCAGGTGAAGGTGACGCCGGTAGTTTATAGGTGAAGAAGGATAGGACGAAGTCCAGGTGAGAGTGGCTTGTGTGTGTGTGTGTGTGTGTGTGTGTGTGTGTGTGTATCATGAACATCACCAGGTGGCTTCCTGATCGACCTCATCTGCTCTACACATCTTAAGGGAAGGACAGTCTTCACAGTGAAAGTTTTTGATCTGGAAATGATAATAGATATGTAGTTTTACTGGAGATAAATGAAATAATATATATGTGCTGTTTTACTGGAGATAAATGAAATAATAGATATGTACTGTTTTACTGGAGATTAATGAAATAAAAGTATTATGACGAATTTAAAGTTTTATACCAGTGGTATGCCACATTTGAAGCGATTTTTGATGAACGCTACAGTCCCAGTACGTAGGTCTGGAGTATAGGAATGTAGTGGACCAGTTGTATGTAGGCCGTGTGGGGTGTTGTAGTACTTCAGGCTTGTCTTTACTGAAACTAGAACAAGTGATATTTAGTCTACTGTCTTTTTACCTGAGAGGTGTCAGTATATACTCTGTATCACCCGTCAGTGTGTCAGTAGAGTGCGTGTACAGCGGTGCAGCGAGGAGTCGAGTTGGTTGGTGTGTTACGAGGCATCAGTAGATCTACTGGGCTGCGGAGCGACCATTATGATGCAAGACTATCAGCTCTTATTATTGCTGGAGGCAGACGGTTGAACACTACGGCAAAGTGTGGCTCCTGACACATGTTTTGATATGTGAGCAGCAATCATTCCAGTGCACTGTGGGCAGTGAACTGCATGGAGGTTTGATGTTCCAGCTCCTGCACGTGACATATGGAGAGGATTAAGTAACACTGCAGCACCGGCGGCTATGTATACTTGCTTGCAACGCTGAATGTGAAACATGATGAAATATTCATTACGGTTTTAAACAAGACGCGAGACAACTGTGTAGTCAGCAACGCAGTTAGAACAACAGCATGATTGCTGACCTGTGGGGGAAAATTTTTCACATTGGTTTTCCTTCTGTTGCCGTAAGATGTGATATTTTACTGTTTCTTCAAGAATTGAATAGAAATTTCAAAGTTCTTTTAGAGCATTGGGAGTGTATTGCATCATATTGATTATACTTTGCTTCTCGTAGAAACCTTTAAAGAATTATTTATATCCTTTGACTAGTTAAGTGTAGACAAATGCAAAATTGAAGAAAAATACTTTGAACTGTTTCATTTGTTCATTAAGGAATGTAATTACAAAAATGAAATATTTACTTGATTTATTGGGGACAAAACATTAATCATTGTTGTTGCCAAGATTACCAATGAAAATCTCAAGAACTATGTTTGTTGCTTCGTAAACAGCTTTAAAGAAAACGAATGTAGTGATTCTTCATAGAAAATCAATCTATATTATGGATATCTATAGTAAATTCGTACACTTAAATTTCATTAAGAGTAAGAGGGAATTAGTCAGTAATGAATAATGTTTTCTGTATACTAAGCACACATGTACTCTGCTGTATTTAAGATTCTCTTGACTTAGTCAGTAATGGAAATTTAGTGAGACTTCGTAGAGGGCTATGCATATACGTATATTTTCGTAGTATTAAATTGTGTAGGTAAGGACTGGCATAAAAAGGCAAGAACACCGATTACCTCGCTCGTCTGTTGGAATCAGATGATAAAGAAGATCTGATGGGTTTCATCAGACCCATGGACACAACACTGGCAGCTAAGAAGACGTGGTGTAACCTGCGGCCGCGGATGTATGGACTGGTGTATTAATAGATTCAGTTGTAGCTACAGATGAGCATGTGTGAGGATCTCGTTAATAATCATAATGCAGTGGGAGAAACGTCTGGTACACGTGATCATCAGCAAATTCATCTTGATTTAACTTTCGACACTGTCTGTCATGCTGGTCAACACGACAGGCGAAAAAAAAAAAGCAACTGATTATAGCCTTGCGAAGTTTGAAGATCTTCGCACTGCTTTTCACAAGCAAACATGGAATGATGCCATTAATGAAAGCAAAACGGATGTAGGTTGGTAAAGCTTCAGGAAAACGTTCAAAGCAGTGGAAGGATCGAATGTGTCAACGCGTAGAAGATGGGCTTTTCCCAATGCGTCGACAAAATGTGGGAACTTATCATACAGAAACGCCTGTTGTGTACGACCAGCACAGCAGGAACTCAAAGAGACTAATAACCAACAAGACACAAGCAAATTACGTATGTACGTCTGGGTAGAGGAACGTCCAAGTAAACATCAGTATGAAGCGCTTACCGCTGAAGATAGCGAGAGAAACCGGAAGTTTTCCGGACAAGTAAGAAGCAGGAGAGGCATCATCACCCGGGCAACTGGTCCGTTCACCACGGAAAAACAGTCACTTGGCTCCGGTTCATATGACAACGATGACGTGACAAAGATTCTCAATGATTTTTCCGCCTCTGTGTTGACACTCGGAGATACAGCTCATGTCCCGCATCCACTTCCACCATTGAGAGAGGAAAATGTTTTGTGACATAACAACATAAGAGTTGAAGATACACCGTCAACACCAAATGGAATGAAGACTAATATAACAGCAGACGCAGCCTTGAAGTTTCATCTGAGGACAATTAAGCGACAAATGAGATAGTTAAACCCGTGACTCCTCTCTTCCATACGTCACTTGCTACGAGGAAGGTTCCAGAGCAATGGACGCTCGCTAATGTAACAGCCATTATAAGAATGCATAATAACTCACTGCCCAGAGATTATTGTCTTATTATCTTAACGTCTGCAGTTGGTAAACTTATGGAAAGCCATCAGAGAAATAAGATTGTAAACCATTTAGATGACCACCATTTAATAAATGACCCTCAACCATTTAGAGGACCACCACTTAATGACTCAACCAATTAGAGGACCACCACTTCATAAATAATTGAACCATCTAGAAGACCACCACTTCATAAATAAGTGAACCATCTAGAAGACCACCACTTCATAAATAAGTGAACCATTTACAAGACCACCACTTAATAAATAACTCAACCATTTAGAAGACCACCACTTAATAAATAACTCAACGTGGTTTTCGACGAAATCGTTCAAGTCTGACAAATCAGCTTGATTTCTTTAATGATAACAAACAACACGTGAGACGAAACTAAAGCAGCTGATGTCATCTGTGTACATCTTCAACAAGCATACAATAAAGTTCCACATCAAAGGTTACTGACTAAATTCACATGGTACAGGTGGGGTTGTACTGCAGTAACTAGAAGATGGGTGACTGGCCGATGACAGAGTTGATTGATGGAAGTCTTAGA
>JAUUEG010109325.1:0-10914 GCA_032361445.1 Panulirus gracilis | reverse complement strand
AGCGTCTGGAGGTAAACAATGGAATGTTTTGTGGGGCCTGGATGTGGAAAGGGAGCTGTGGTTTTGATGCCTTATACATGACAGCTAAAGACTGAGTGTGAATGAATGTGGCCTTTGTTGTCTTTTCCTAGCAATACCTTGCGCACATGCCGGGGGAGGAGGTTGTCGTTTCATAAGTGGCGGGGTGGCGATGGGAACGAATAAGGGCAGACAGTATGAATTATGTACATGTATATCTATGTATATTTATTCTTGGAATAATTAATTTCCTTTTATTTCTGCCATGTATTTTTCAGGAACACTCAGTTGCAGCCAAAGAAGCTCAGCTCCAAAAGCAGGCTGCCCAAGATGACACCAAAGACCTACCCAAACCAGATTATCTTGTACTGATTGGAGTTCTGTTCTTTTTTATTTCCCTTTTTATATTTGTGTTGCTAGAGACCCTTATCGTGCCAATGTGTATTGATATGTATGCATGGTCAAATGAAAAAGCTATAACAATAGTTGGAATCGGTATCAGTTTGGCTGCAGGATTATCAGTAGTGATGTTTGCAGTGTTAAGTATTTTGACCAGACGGTTTGGTGAGCGTAAAGGTTGGAATTTTGGGGGGCTGATTCCGATGGCGTTGGGAATGTTTTTTGCATTTCCCAGTGGGGAGTACTTACCCAAAAATGAAGAACTGCACTTTTGATCCATTTCATTATGAAGACTTTGGTAAGTTCACATTAGATCCTTTTTCACATGATGTACCTGTAACAACTCTGCCAGGAGAAGTAAACATGACTGACAAGGAAATAAATACATCAAGATTTTCAGTAGGAATGGACATAAGTAAAGAGGTACTATCAACACCATTACCAGAACAATTGATTACTACTGACAGAGATTTGGAACTTCTGACAACGTTAGTAGGAGAGATGAGCACCAATGACATAGCAGCAGAACCTTTATCAATAATACCAGGAGGGACAGACTCCATTACTAAAGCAGACCCTTCAACAATATCACCTGAAGAGAGCAGCAACATAGATGAAATGGAGCTTTCAGCAGTTTTATCTGAGGAAAGCATTATCAATTCAGGTGAGGTAACTGAGACAAGAAAAAGACGTCATATAAATATGGAGGGAACTTGTCATGATCTGGGGTGTCCACCAGAGCAGGAATGGTGTAAATATACTCCCATAATAGAGCCTTACCAAATGGCTATAGCAGCTTTTGTAACAGTCATAGGTTATCCTGTAGCTATTACAATAGCAGCCTCTCTTTTCTCTAAACTGTTAGGCCCCAAGCCCCAAGGAGTATGGATGGGAATTCTCACAAGCACAGGTAGCTTCTCTCGAGTTGCTGGCCCTGTATGTGTGTCATACTTGTATACAACTATGGGTACAAGATGGACATTTGGTGTTCTCTTTGTACTGATGTTTTTCACATTATGTGTAATCATTTACCTGTATAAAAGATTGTTGCCCATGAAAATAACTGTAAATGCATAATACTGATCATACATGGTAATTTGAAGCATTAAAGAGAAATGCAAAAATGTATCATTAGATACTTATGATGCTCTTATTAGGTATGCATATAGGTCTGTGTATCTTTGCATGCCATACACATGAATTAAAAGGGCTGAATTCAGGGTACAGAACTCCATCCGAAGAAAAAACTTCCTATTGTGTACAGTTGGACTGAGATGTGGGAGAGATATTAGTACAGCACCTGATCTACTCTGTGTACTTCAGAAGATGATAATAATTAGATAGATAGCAATATGCATTTTGCTATACTGATGTGGTAAATGTTGAAAATGATTAAGAGACTAAGGTAAAGGTTAAAGTTAGGTTTATATAGTTGACCTACTATAAAACCCTAAAAATCTTTATGATTTGCAGGCCTTAGTCTCATAAAAGATTACAGTATAGTGAGAGATGTGGCTTCGTAGTTACTGACAGTCTTGAGAATGAGGAGAATAAGTAAAGGGAGGAATAGATGATTAGGTTGCAGCACTGGTTAAGCAGTGGCTTTGAAAGCCACATGTTAAGTTGATTGTTCTTAGGTCTACTTTAGTCAGCAGTTTTAAACTATAAAAAGCTCAATTGAAAATCATCCTGGACATTATTGAAAAAAAAAAACATAGGGTATATCTCTCATTGCTGTACCCTGGAGCTTTTTCCATTTCCTCTTTTAGGACTGTCATCTCATGTGTGTATCTGTAGGTATAGTTCATATCAATGCTTAGCACTCTTATCGCATAAAGTGCATGAATTATTGAAACAGGTGAGAATTTTGTTATACTTACTGTCACCAAAGATGTCTCAGGAGTATTAGCTGTGATCATTCAACATATGTTGGGCATAATAATGTGAAGAAATATCTAATAAATTGCACCTAAGTCTCACCTGTTGATATTTATT
Organism: Panulirus gracilis; assembly: GCA_032361445.1. Lineage (NCBI taxonomy): Eukaryota > Metazoa > Arthropoda > Malacostraca > Decapoda > Palinuridae > Panulirus > Panulirus gracilis. The sequence goes on along the minus strand of JAUUEG010109325.1, from coordinate 8,502 downwards.
ATTTTGTTACATTAAAAATACATTTAGAACATTTTGATCACAGTGCCATTCTATGCATGCAAGTGTTAAGTTGTTGCTTGTTTTTGGCATAGTTCAGAATATTTTCTGATAATTTTTGTGCATTGAGGTATTTGTAGGTGAAGAAGTCACCCATTTTTTGTGCTAAAAGAAATATTATTGATAGCCATATGATGAATGCCATTTCTTACTTACAAAGCAAATTAGCTGAGGCATAATATTTCCCATACACCTCAGTTACTGACCACATGCACACCTTTGAGTAGAAAGACTTTTGAACAACATTAGAAATAATCTCTGTGAAAAGAATTGAGGGCTGCTCCAGGAAAATACACAAGAAATTAGGGATGAAACAAGTAGGAAGAGAAAACTTGAGAAGCAGGGAGCAATAACTGAGTATGGTAAAACCGCTTTCTTCTCGGAGATAATGGTGAGCCTAAAATTCTGTGATGATGTATCAGGTGGAGAAAGTATTTCCCCATAGAACACTATTAAGGAATGATCTACAACAGATGAGGTTCTATGGAGTAAAGCTTAGAAACAAAATAGAAGCTATTAGACAGGGCTCACAAGTCCTGAGAGTGACCGGTATTAGGATCCAAGAAATGACCAACAATTTTATGCAAGAATATTGTTAGTAGATTGAATTCAGAAATAAGAAGATACAAATTGGTGTTGATATTTAGACTGGAAGAGGACATCATTCAGGCCAAGGAAGTGAGGATAGCGAAGGAGTGAAATAAGACATACGAAATACCAGAAACAGTTGGACAAGAAGAATAAGAAATTATGATAGCATCAAGCATCATGAGGGGAATACATTATATGTATTGGGTCGGTAAACAAATGTATATTAAGAGAAAATAGTTTGGTGATCATGAAAAAGACAGACAAAGGGAGATGTATATTAAGAGAAATTAAGTGATCATGAAAAAGACAGACCAAGGGAGATGCTTGACAAGAACAAGGAAGAAATCCAGATAGCATAACAGATTTGAGAAAATAAAAAGAAGCTAAAGACCAAAACACACATTATTGTAAAGTACAGCAATAAAGGATCAGGAATCAACTAGTGGCTGAATGGGGATGAATTGACTTTTTAAGTAATTTGATTTCCTGATAATCCTCTTAGTTTTCTGTTGTACGTCCTATTTGTTGCAACCTCTTAATTGCTAGTCATTCTTTGATCTTAGGTGACTTTCTCTGCTTTAGCCTGATTCCCAGCTTCCATTTTATTTGATGCCATTTTTGTTATTTCTATTTTTACCCATTGTTTAATCTTGACCAATACGTCTCTTCGACAACCTCCTTTAGTATTATCTCTTCCCTTTAGCACGATGGTGATTCCTGTACCAATGTCTGCTCTTTACTTCTTCAAAAATTATCTTTTATGTATGCCTTTTATAATGTACATAATGTACATATGAAATTTACTGGGTAAGTTGATGTTTCTTAAGAAAATGATTGCTTCAGTTATTTCAATAGTGGTTTTTATTGACTTCAGTTTGGCATTAGCATAAACAGACTAATTCAGTCATGAATGATTGTCTATGCAGGTTTACGATGAATATGTTGAAGATGAAATATAACATGTACCCTCCACAGTTGATGGAGTATAAAGGTTTAAGTATCATCAAACTTTGAAGTGCTTGTGCTTTTACTTAATGATATTGTTATCCAATTTTTATAGTCAGAACAGCATGGTTTTATAGTATCATCAGACATTAGTGCCTTGCATGTGAAGTGTATGATAAAGTAATAATCTGTCAGATATAGTAACAGGTTTATACTGTAAGATCACAACTTATTGTCTTCACCCTCAAGTTAAACATGAAGTGCCTTCTGGTTATGAGTTTGATATCATAGTTAACCAATTGTATGTGAATACTTAACATGTGGTACTTATTTCTAATAAGTTTATTACTGGTAACGTATCTGTGTAGAAAAGTTATAGATAGTCACTTCTAACAGAAGAAAAAGATCTGATGTAGATATAAGAATAAGTGTTGCTCTTATTATATTCTTTACATAGTATTATAAAAGCACTTTTGATCTCGGATCTTCACCTCTTTTGTTATTATCGAAGAGATAACCTTAGATTTTGTTGATTAGTATTAAGAGTTTTATATAAACGTCTTTCAGAAAATGAGCCTGTCTTAATAAACCATATTTTTAAAGATGTTTTCTTAACCTGAATTAGTGTCTGCCCAAATAATTAGAGCCTAAAACATAAACCATTATATGGTAGTAGTGACCTTATTTCAGAATAAGATTCAGACATGAACAGTAAACACGAGAAGAAAAGATAATGCAAACATATGACATAACAGGTGCTGTGGGTAGATCAGGTAGCAGTCACACCATCCAACCCTGCTGAAATCAATTTATCCAAATAAAGTACCTTGATCTGTCATTTTCTATAATGGGGATGCATTGAAAGCTCCTATTTTTCTTCAGTCTTACATTTGCTTGGAGTTTCTGACTTTACCTCATTTGATATCTTCAATTACTTGCTGTATTCTTTTATTCTCTTATAGGATTATATATTAGGAGGGTTCAGTTCATGGCAGATTTTGTAAGCTATTGTTTTTACCAGAACATACTGATTAAAAGGTCTGCTGTTAACATTACCTCTTGGAATATTATGGTTGTGTTTAAACAAGTAAAGTTAGCCCTCCCTCTTCTCTGCTCTTTCTCCTTTTGATACTAAAGATTCTTCTGGGAAAAAATATAGTTTACTTAAGACCCTTGGTGAAATAATTTCAATTATGCCTATAATATCCTCAGATCACCCCACAAATCCATCAGTATTAGTATCTGTGAGCATTGTCATGGATCTTATTTTACCATTTCTTTCAGTTCCACAAGTGCTTTAAGGAAAGCTACCTCATGTTCGTAGTTCATCATCACATTTTTCTGTGTGTACTTCCTCAAATTTTTTTCTATTCTTCCCATATTAGTCCTGTTTCATATACTGCCTTCTGAATTTCTCACTGCCTGCTAGCATGCAGGCCTGCCTTATGAATTCAGCACTTGTAACTCTATTTTAAATGCAACTTAGTGGGCATCTCTGCTCTCTATATAGTACGTCCCCATCCTTATTGTTTAATCAGTTTAATCATATTCATTTTTATAATGTCCAGTATATCCATATCCCCCCCCTCCTTTTTTTTCTAAGTCCTATCTATCCGGGATTGATCATGTTATGCTTGTAGATCAAATATAGCCATTGCACACCTCTCTAGCTCATGTTTTCTTACAATGACCCAGACGGCGAGCAGTACAGCACAAACAATATCCTTTATCTTATCATCAATCACTTAATTTCAACCTTTTACCGGTTAGTTTTTGAGTTGTAGACATTCCCCACTTATGAAGCTTTCAAACTCAAAAATATTAATGATTCTCTCATTCATTTTACCAATGTAACTTTCAGTTTTTCAGCTGTAATTCTGTGGGTTTATTCATCCCTCTGATGCTTTTGGTGCCCTTTTCCTATTTGATAGAATTGCTGCCTTCCAACTATTATATTTATAATCTAGTCCTTTTTAACCCTGTTTTTGTATTCCTGTTGTTGACTGGCATTTCCTCATTCTCTCATATCCCAATCAGACCTCTCATTTCACCCTGTTCCTTAACTTTGTTCCTTAATAATATTACATAAGTCCTTTTTGACATTTTATCCATCCTTAACCAGCACATCTTTCTTGGGCCTTGTATCATATTGGCTGTCCATCTATAGATTCAATGAAGGTAGGTGGTACCTTAGGTGCCTTACTTTGATGTTTGCTTTTCCTTCCTTATCCCCTTCAACAAAATTAAGAAAGAAATTATTTTGCTTCTGTTCCTCACACGGCTGTGAGTTCTTGTTACTGAAAAGCAAACGTGGAGTTTATTTTGAACAAAACCAGAATGAGCCTGCAACCACAGTTTTTTATTATTCGCTGTTATTTGTTACACAATTAACCTACCACACACCAACTATAATCCTTAGCCATTTGTTTTTTGGCTTGTTCACGCATTTCCTTTCTTTCACATTAAAGGCCCAAGACTCGCATCCACACCTTCAAACATGTCCATCTTTACCCCAGTGGACACTGACCTATCCTTCCACGTGCTTCTTGGTGCGACCAGGAATTTGCCATCTCTCCAAATCGATGACTTACTTCAGCCTCTAGGATTCCATTTGCTGCTATGTCCACTCGCAGGTACTTAAAGCACTCCACTTTCTCCAGGACCTCATTTGGCATGTGGAAGGTGGGATGTGGATTTGAGAATGAACGGTGAGTAGTGAGATGAGGAAGTTGAATTGTTAATGAAGGGTAATCAGGAGAAGTATAAGAAAGGGGCAGGAGGTCAAGAGAAAGGTACTAAGGCTGAAGAGAGGGTAAATGAGAGATGAAATGAGAAAATATTGATGAAAATGAGAAATTGTGAAAGGAAGTCAATCATGTGAAGAAAAGAGACAGAAGTGATAATGGAGGGAGCAGTTGCCAGAGTGGTAATAGGCAAAGAAGAGGTAAAAAAGAGATGGACTGAGTTTTATGTAGGGCTGTTGGATGTGTTATATGATTAAGTGTTGGATGTAATATTTGTAGGTAGTATATGTTAGGCAGCCAATGACCAGGGAGACATATTACCAGTACTAACCACCTGGGTATCAGGAAGGTGAGAGTAAGCTGCATGGTGCCAGCACTTCAGTGGTTGTCAAGTTGCACTCCTCTGACCCAGGTAGCTGTCTTTTCTTTCTGCTTCACCCACGTGTAGACCACTGGCATTCTGTCCAGAAACATACAATCTCTCCTTTTTATAAGTATCACTTGACAACACTTAACTCACATGGCTCCTTCGTAATTGTAGATTTTCTTGTGGTGAGCATTATGTGCTAGTCCTGCCTTTTGGCAAAATGGTAGGAGTAATAGATAAAAGTAGTAGGGAGGAACATTTAGGCTAGTGCATTAGGTAGAAACATGTGGTAGGAACATTAGGCAGGACCATTCGGTAGTAGCCAGTAGAAACAATAGGTAGGAGCCTCTGCAGTCACTGCCCTAGATTTGCCTTTTTACTTGTGGCCTGTTAAGTTGAGGCATTAAATGCTAAGAAGCAACGTTGGAGTTCACTAGTTATAGACTCTATTGCCATGGCCCTTGAGGGAGTTCCAGAAGGGAACAGGCATCAGAGATATTGATAGAATAAATGTAATGTGTTTAGGATGAGGTGGCATATAGAGAGAGAGTCTGATGAAAGGTAGTGAAAAGAGAGGAGGAAGTGAGAGCCCTGCATAAAATGAAATGTGGCATTACAGGAGTGGATGGTTCTGCAATGAGTTTCTCAAGAAAAGGGGTAGTGATTGGTTACTGATGTGAGTCAGTATTTGTATGGCTCAAGATGAGGTGCCTGATAGAATGCATGTGTTGTGCCCTTACATAAAGTCAAGAGGGACAGAAGTGAATCCCCTAATTACGGAGATTTAATTCTGTATACTTGGTAAGGTGTATGGAGGAGTGATGATTAAACTCTCAATGTATTTTTTGTCTTCTCATATATGATGCTTTTCTTTCAGATTATGTAAGAGCATTCTTATCCTTGCAGAATGAGAAATAAACAACTTAGAAGTTAATTTGGGCATATAAAGTTATGGATAAGTTGTTTTACCATCAGTATTATAGATAAATTTTGCCACCGGGCATGATTTATCATGATTTATTTTTCCTTACATATTGAGGGAATTATTATTTTGCATTTATGTCTTAAAACTACCATAGTATTTACATATACCCTGTGAGTAACTTCTGTAAAGATGTTATATACATATTAGTAGGTAAGGCAATTTTGGCAATGACATTAACATCTACACAAACTGTGTAATACTGGTACTTTCCTCTCTTTCATTCCTTGAGTGCAATTGAACATAATGTGTCCTGTGAGGGCATTCAGTACCTGTATACTCCCCTCCCACACCCTATCCCATAACTTAGCATTGGCATATAGGTGTACTGGTTGAAGTAGTGGTGACATGTATTGAACACCTGTGGTTGGGGGAGTAATGTGTATTCAAGAGAGGAGGATGACGTGTTGACTATTTTTTTTTTGAGAATTTGCATTAAAAATACTAGCTGAGAGTGAATTGTGTGTGATATTTATGTATCTGGAGAAAACTATGATTGGGCTGACAGAGAAACCTTGTGGAAGGTGCTAGAAATATGTGAGGTAAGTGCAGTTAGGAGTTTCCACAAGTAAAGCATGGGTGCAATTGGGAATGGAGTATGGTGAGCAGTTGCCATTGAAGGGGAGTCTGTGTCAAAGAAGTGTGATGTCACAGTGATTCTTTAATCTGTTTGTGAAGTGGATGGTGATTGAGGTGATTACAAAGGTATTAGAGAAAAGGGCTGTTATACTGGTTATGGAGTTTGGTAGTGTGTAGGAGAAATTTATAAATAAATATGAGTAAAAGTTGAGTAATAAGGTGCAGTAGGGTTGAGATGACGCTTTGAGCATTTGTTCAACTATGACAGCACAGTTATATCAACAAAATTGTTTTCATGTAGTACTTATAAATCTGATGTTTGTTTTTTCTTCATTTTTCTTTAGTCATGGGTAATTTTTCCTCCACTCACTTTAGTCTGCAACCTTAATTGACACCTCATTTATAAAGAACTGCAGTGATTATAGTCATAATGGAGATAATATCATACACAGTTATTGTTTAGTATGACAGTTGCTGCAGGAGCTAATGTCATTACACATCCTTATTACTTTGCTGTAAAACACTTTCTCATGTTGACCATAGTAAATGTTTAACAGAGCCACCTTGGGTGGGGTATTTGGTTGGAGGAGGCTAAATTAATTTCTCTTCTGGAGATGGGTTTCAGGTGCAAAATGAATTTGTAATGTTACATAAATTTACCAGAGCAGATGATTTTAAGGTTACTTATTCTGTAGTTTAGGCATTGGAAGGTAAGGGGGACTGCTTTGAAAGTCTGACATGTTATTACAGGGGAATGCTGAGAACAAGTAACAGAAGAAAATATGAATACATTTCTCAGTAGTAGCTAAAATGGCATGTGCAGTTATGGTCATCTCAGGTGAAAGGTAAGACTGCAGACTTGAAGGTTAAAAGATTATAGAAAGATGAAAGAACAAATGATGGAAAATCCCACATGATGAGACAAGGTGTCTTAACATTCTGCCCTCATGTGGTTAGTCTGTCTTTACAAGTTATGGGAAGCAGCAGCCACATATGTGTCACAGGTCCAGTTCATAAGGGCTGGAACTCACACAGACAGCTTATGAGAGTAGTGGCTGAAATGATGCCTATCGAACAGAGAGAGGGAAGCAACATCAAAGAAAACAGAAAGAAATTGTTGAATAGAAATGCAAGCAGGGAGTTGATATGGCAGAAGGCTTTTGATTCCAGTCTGACTAAAAGTGAGACAGAGGAGCTGTCTTATATATGTAAGCAATACCCCAAAAGGGATAGCTGCTCCCATTAGTCATAACTGCACACACACCATAACCCCACCTGTTCGGAAGCCAATTTTGCCATGTTCATTTAGTGAGTGTTCCAAGGTAGAGTAGATGATATAGTTTCATCCATCATGAATATATTACTACAACAATGAAATGAAAAGTTTGGAAATGGAATTTTAAGAAATGGGTGGGATCCAGAAAGAAATATGGGTAGAAATTGCGTGTTGGCACTATTGAATTAATCAGGTTACTTTTCCCCATTCTGTGATGTTGTAGATATGTTTCATGCAAGTGAAAGAATAAATACTGGGGTGAGAAGAGGTTAGAGTAGAGTATATAGGGGAGTTGTCAGCATGAGTAATCAGGGTTGAAGAAAGGTTATTTGTAAAGAGAAGACGGAGGGTAGGAGATAAGACAGAAAGCTGACAGACACCACTTTCGATAGGAAACATGCTGGCAGAAAACTATGCTCTGGATAGCAGAGAGAAGTAGAAATGCCTCTTGAAGGAAGTTTAGTAAGCAAAAGCTTGTCATTCCCTTTCATATGCTTTACAGATGTTGAGGACTAAGACAAAAAATTCACCAAAATCCCTCAAGAGAGTAGGACCAAAGGTGCCTCCCATGGGATAGATCACCAGTAGACCTGGCACTTCAAGTCCTTAGTGGAAATATGATATAAAGGGAATGAGATTCGAAGTGCTTAAGAAAGTGAGTTCCGAAAACTTCGGAGACAGCTGAGATGAGAGTGTTAGGGGCAACAAATTGGTTTGAGACCTTCCGTTCTTTGGAATGGACTACACCAAGGTATGGATCCAGGAAGAAAATGTTTGAGTCTTTAGTGAGACACGGTAAGCAGGCTAGGATCAGACGTACCTCTGAGGCACAATATTGAAGATTTTAAATGGTCGTCGTTTTCCCAAAAGTCTGACAAGTTCTGTGATCAGTAGACATACCCATAGAAACGAATATCTTCTGTAACTTGATATGATTGTAGACCTGAACTACATTATAGAA
>JAUUEG010108997.1:0-11024 GCA_032361445.1 Panulirus gracilis | reverse complement strand
CCCCCATACGAGCATATGCAGAAAACAAGTAAACGTGTTCATTGTGAACTGAGTAGAAAAAAGTGGTTGGGATATTTGGTGGTACAATGGTAGAAGAGCTGCAGGTGTAAACACCAGGTCAAATCTTAGTGAACTATCATGATCATGGATAAGTGCACAATGGCAACAACCAATAAATTACAGGCAATTCAATTTATGGTGTACAAATTCTCACACAACTGTGAGCACTGTGTAATTATGTAGCATGGTATGTATGTAAGATGCTGATTGGCTGGTATTATTTCCTTTCATAAAAATGATTGTTTGGTATGAACCTATATAAATCATAAGAGCTACAAAGTCCCAGTGCTATGTTGCATGTCTGTACTTTCTGAGAACTGAGTATATATTACGGGACCACTAGATTGTGTGTGTGTGTGTGTGTGTGTGTGTGTGTGTGTGTGTGTAATTACATATCGACAACTCTTCCTTTGTATGTGTAGATAGGGAGTTTTTACACTCATGGTGCCCCATTTCTTGATCATTCATTCCACTACAGATTGTTGGATTTCTCATTGTTCATGGCATTCAGGTTGTAAGCATTACCCTGTAACTTCAGAAATGTTCTCTCACTCTGTTTGACAAACTATTTTCTTGTGTAGCCCCTAAATACGTTGGACTACTCAATCAGATTAGAATTTTGTGTTTACCTCATTAAAAACGAGCATAAACTCCAATATCACTTTGCCTTTCCTGTCCCACATTTCACGTATTCTTTACTCTAATGCTAACGCAACCTTCAGACTTTTTAACGGAAATTTCCTAACATAGCCTTGTGAATCTTTTGAGTAATGGAATCAATTTGGATCAAACTCAATTTGTTAAAATAATTCTGACCATATATTTGGCTATATATATGATGTAGGGTCTGTGATAATATTCACCAGTACATAAATTTTCTCATAACAGATGGATCATTTTAGCACACTACTGGTTCCCAAGTAATAGGTAGAATGTCTGATCCTAAGACCTTTTCATGGGCTGATCCCTCTAGCCTAAAACACCTCAGATATGTTCAAATTTGGCCTGTTCAGTCCATTTCCCTTACTCACTTTTATGCTTCTGTTTGAATTAAGCATCATTAGCCATTCATCCAACCACTTTTGAAATTCATCCATGATCTGTAATTCATAATACTCATGAAATCTTAAAATCTTTTCATAACAGCATCATCAGCAAACTTGCAATGATGAGATTTCAGTTATCATTAATATAAATCAAGAAAAAAGTACAGCCCATTGGTGATCCCTTTGCTACACCAACTACCTATGTACATCTCTAACATCAGTTCCCTCCAGCAAAAGAGTCTACACGTATCAGTGTCCTTACATGCTTCCCTCACATACAAAATTCCATGCATTCTTCCACCAATTCTCACCTTCCAGTACTCTTCCACACTACTTCTCCATGTCATAAGTGGTCTCCCTCTCACATCAACCCCTTTAACTGCATACACTCTCACTATAAACTCCCTATCTTGCATTCTTTCCACATTCCCAAACTACCTCAAAGTATTACTTTTCACCCATTCCGTAAGTCATTCCCTGCCATAATAAATCTCTCGTACACCTCCTCATTACTTTATCCCATCAAGTCATACTACATATGGTCCTCTCGGATATCTCCTTTCAACTCCATATGTGTTTCCTCTACTTCCCTATGAATTGAAGTACAAAAGATTTCTTATGCTTGCCTGAAATTCACATTTGCAAGCAAGTTTTTTTCTGTGTGTGGGATCCCACGAAAGGTTTACAGTAAAAATATGCAGTCTACCCATCCTTCACTCTTTCCTATAAGAGAATATTCACCTTATGAAATCTCAAAAACTTTATGAGGCTGTCAAAATCTGTTTCTTATTTACCTCTTCCTCCCCAGATAAGTGATCAGTTGAGCTGTGATAATTTTCCCCCTGTATAATCTACAAACCATGCTGGTTAATGGTCTGGCCTGTAAAGGCATGGTTTCTTTTTCCTCGAAAATGTGATTAACTCAGCACATTTCTATTATCTGAATAACAATGACTTCTCTATTAAATCAAGAAGAAAAACTTCAGGGTAATGATTCCTCAGGGGCTGCTATGCATTGTTCAGTTGCATATCGTAAGAATTCACATACACTGCTGACAATGTTGGAGCCAAGCTCTTTCATGAATTCCTTCATACTATGTAGGATCTCACCAACACAATTCACACATTTTCTTAAGGGAATCCTGATTTTTTTCCCCCTTGGACGGTTTTTGAAACTTCTTGAAAATTGGAATGATATTTCTTCTGTTGTATTGGTACTGACCCTTCCATTACCAAAATCTTAAATGCTTTATTTACTTATCTTTTTTTTTTTATTAACCTATGTCGCTGTCTCCCGCGTTATATCCATTATGCTAATTCAAGTGATATGAGTTTCTCAGACAACCAAGAATGGTCATGCCATTCTTAATGTGGGTATAGTCTCAATATCTTTACTCACAGGATGAAGCTCTCCATTGAAGCGATGGGATTTTGCAATATGAAAAAACTATATTCCTGCAGATGATTCCTGTAAGGAAACCTTTGGCTCCTTTTCCCTTCCCCTCTCTTTGCCTTTAACCTTGACTTCTAATATTGAAGGGTATCAGCACTCTTGATCAAAAAAGGTGGGGTGAGGTTCCCTCAACCCAGGTCAAGAACTTCTCCAAGTTCTTCGTAGTTCTTGTAAGGCTTGTATGGAAGGCTCGTGGTGCAAGGGAGTAAGATAACCTTCCCAAATGACAAGAGAAGGGTCAGAGATTCCCAGGTAAGGGCCAATTGGCCCTAAATAAAGAGACTTGTTCCCAGGACTTGCCTTCTGGAGAAATAAGGTTTTCAAATATCAAAACCTTAGTTAAACCTATTTCTTTATGATTCCCTCGAGGTCCATATCACCTTTGTACTTCCCTATTTATCACATCACTTCATCCTCACTTTTTTTAAATGGAGCATCATGGTCATTTGTTATACTCTCCAGCTTACTTTACATAATTACGAGGTCCTTTACCAAGGGAGTGTAAAGACTCTTTGCTTATTACTAAATATGCTGAAATACCTACAGTAGTTCTCTTGTATATATATATATATGTGTGTGGGTGTGTTTGCATTTGAGCATGGATCTATGCACAGTAGTCAGTTATCTGCATTTCGTATACAAACATTCTCTCATTTACAGAAATGTTCACATCTTGAAACAGGCATTATCCACAAAGCTGTTAGAGAACTACAAAATCCTACAAATTGCTAAAAATATTTTTAATTAAAAACACAAATGTTTTTAGTTTTTTAATAATCATTTGTTGATGCTTTACTTTATACCTACATAAAAACAAAACCAGTGTGATTGTTTAAAACTAAGTATTCAAAAACTGTTAATGCTTGCTATTTGTTTACAAGATCAATTTTAAACAGCAGCTGATAAAATATCATCAGTGACTAGCAAATGTACTATTAGGAAGCAAGACTCCCTGCTATTCTAAGACATCGTATGAAATGTAAAGGCCTTTGTTCCAACTTTTGCAGATAACTGAAAGTACTGTAAGATAATACTATGCATCATGTAAATGCAAGATGATTATGATTGTAAAGGAATTATCAGTACTTTGCATGATAAAATTGACCACCAAGAAAAATAAAAGGTCATGTATATCTGTGTATATGAAAAAGGTGCTTATCTCAGCATGTTTGTTAGAGATGTTTAACCTAATTTTATAAAACCTCAGGTTTTAGAACATTTGAAATCACAACTTTTCCTCACCCTAATTTTCAAAGGCAGCACATATATTATAAGTTCAAAACATTTATACGTGTGTATGTCTGATGACCGAGGTGACTGGATATTATACTTGTGAGTGGTTATTTACAATACTTAGTTACGCATAAGACTTGGGAGCTTTATACCTCTGGAACGCTAGACAGTAACTTCATGTTTTAAAAGTTTTTGAATTTTGCAATTTTTCTCTCTTATGCAGTTACTACTTCTTAACTGACTTTCTTCAGCTAGGCCTGTTATCCCTCTAGTTATGACATTTTTTTTTGAGAGCTAATCTGTATTCACATAATTGTCACCCACGGGAAATTTCAAAAGTATTAATCCTGTCCTCCCTGTCCTACTCTCATCTGTGTGAGCAGTATAAGGATTTCTTTCAGTGGGTGACTGTATGACTACTGTCCTGTGGATGAACATGTGACTACATTTTTGTGAATTTGGAGAGGAAACTTTTCACATTGGGGCCTCACTTCAGCCTAACATTTGTGTCTACTGTACAGATTTGTATATTTTCCAGTGGGGTATATGGATTCATTTTATGCTGGAGAAGTGTTCCTTATGACATGCGTCTTGCTCATTTTCATGTTACCCTCTAGTTTTGGAGTCCCGCTGGGTGTGAGCATGTGTATGTGTGCATGTACCTGTTTTCATATATTTTTAGATGTAACGTTTCTTTTCATTTACAGCATAGCTCACTAACCTTCATGTAATTTAATCATGATATCCAGTTTCCTAATACATTTCCTAATACAGTACTAATGACTTTTGTATGAAGATTATAATGAATATCTAAATTAGTCTATTTTTATTATTGATGTAAAACACTGTGTATAAATACCCTAAAAATATATATGCAGTATATATTTGTCAATATGATAAACATAATTAAGGAAATATTATATTTTCATGGTATTACAGTTCCGTATTAGAATTATTAGGTATCGACATTTTATAACTATATCATTTAACCGTATCTGATTAATGTTGCTGTCCAGAACATGTGATACATTAATGTAGCTTTCTATTTGTGTTAGTGCTTTTAATAATGTCATCATGATATCTTAAATGTATAAGCAAGCTTAAAAATATGCTTAATGTGGGCCAAAACTGTAGAATGCAGTATACTGCCCAAAATGGTAATTATATGAGCATGTTTACTGACCTAGTGTTGGACATAGCAAATGTGTGCGGTAGTAAACTGAATACAAGGTCAGACACTGCACAAGTTTTTGTGGATTAGTACACAGCAATGCACCAGGCACTAAATGCACAAGTTTATGTACTAAGCTTCCCATTAGATACAAAATATGCACTGCCTAGTTGAACTTCGCACCAGACATAAAGAACACAAGCTAGAATAGTGACATAGCACCATACATTATAAATTCAAAACTTAGCTTAAGGAGCATTACAGGAAAGGAGTGTGTTTGTGTACTAAAACTGCTCCAGTGTTGTTCTGGGGTGTGGCTTATTTGCTTTGACTACAAGTGGGTTGTTTTCATATTCTGAACTTATGTTGGGAAGGGCATATTTTTCAAGCTTGTCTTGGGTGTGAAATGTTGAGAGTTATCTGAGCAGGGATAGAACTGTAATCCTTCTAGGTAATTTCTTATTGGGAGGAAAAAACAAAACACACGCCTCTCCCATGCCCTCCTCAACCTAGAGTACTCAACCACATCTTTGGCTTGGAGCTTAATATAACCATGAAATTATCAATGTTCTCTCTTTTATATAAGATCACTGCTTTGTAAGCTTTTCCTCAACTCCACACATTTAAGTTTGATGAAAAATAATCCAAATTTGCCTGCTATGACAAAAAGAATAATCCAAAATTGCCCGCTTCCTTGTAGAGGGGCATTACGTACAATAAACCCCTTGCATCATCATTAAACTTCTATACCAATGCACACACCAGAGCATCTTTACAACCACTGGATGAGCCCATATGCCTAAAAAGAAATGAGCCAGATGCAGAGGATGCTGTGTGACAGTGCTGATCCAAGAATAGTGTAGCAAATGAAAACCTCTGGTCAGCATAAATACTGCATTTGGACTCTATATGTCAACTTCACTAACTCTGTACGAGACGAACAAAGTTCACCAATTTACTCTAGACCACCTTTCACAAGTTATTCACTACATGATGATTTGACATAGGTTGTAACTTTTATATTCATTGGATGTATCCAAAGGTTAAATATGGTGAATCACATTTAAGCTAGAAGTAAACTGTTTTAACTCTTTTGTATGGATGGAATCACGTATCCTACAGATTAAATGTCACTTTTATAAGTAATACTAAAAAGTTTTTCCAATGCTTTGTTTGTAAATTCATAAAGTCATCACCATTCACTAGCTCATTTAAATAAATCAATGACCTGTTTTGAATATCTGCACAAGATAAATATCATGTTCATTTGATATTCTAATAATTTACATTAAAAATCTTACTTGCATCGAATGCCATCTAACATTACAAGTCTCAAGCATTATTTATATTTATATCCACACTTGATCGCCATCTCCCATGTTAGAGGCAGTACCAGGGACAGACAAGGAAAGACCACATCTGCTCTCATCCATTCTCTAGCTGTTATGTGTAATAAACCAAAACCACAGCTCCCTATCCACAACCAGGCCCCACAGACCTTTCCTTGGTTTACCTCAGATGCTTCAATGCCCTGGTTCAGTCCACTGACAGCACACCTCTTGTCCACACTCTTTTTATCAACACACAACTCTCTTACCCGATCAAACCACCTCACGGCACATATTGTTTTCAAACATTTCCAATACATCCACCCTCCTTCACAAAGCCTTATCTATAGCCCATGCCTTACATTCATATGATAGTGCTGGGACTACTATACCTTCCATAACTTTCCCTTATTACATCTCTGAGCTCTTTTGCTTTTTGGCATGACTTGTTGAACCATGTCTTGCTACTTTCCAATCCTGTTCCTCTAATACCATGCAGTAATACCCATAATCCAACTGGTTCGTTATGAATTTCACACAATTTTCTATAGCACAGGGATTTACTCTTAAAAAAAATTTCCTAAGAACTTAACCCTAAGTTGCTGCCAACATAGTATTTTCTCTTCAATTCCTGTGTCCCTTGCAACCCCCCCTCTAACACTTGGTTAAAATCAAGATCTAAATGACCACTACATCCAACAGATGAATCATACTTGATACATTCTATTTTCACGTTATTATATTGAAACTGAGGGTCTACCAAGAGATGTAATCTCCTGGTTCTTGTGTGCTCTATGAAGTGCTAATAAAGGAAATTTTTCCAATCTATTCATGTACACAGAAACTGAAATCCTCCATTATCACTAATTTGCCACCTCCATTTCTTTCACCATCCTGTTTGTTCATTTATTGATGTCAGTATACATCTTTAATGGGTCATTGCTTTTTCTTGGTGGGTTATCGACTTGCAGCACCACTAAACACCTCCCTCTCAAAAATTTTACCCACTGTGTCCTGTTTCTAAGTATCATCTACTGACATTTTCTTGCATATCACACTTATTTTCTGGAATTTAATGGTATCACTTTATTAAAGGTACCATTTTTCCTACTTGTTGCTTCATACCCCACTTGGCATAGGTTAGGTTTCAGTTCTGTGGGTTTAGTATCAGCCACTTAATGTCAAAGTAGTTCCTCTGATATGGTCTTTTTGAGCTTCATCTCCTCTCCATTTGCCTTGGGCCTTTCTGTATTGTACCGTTACAGAATGTTCAGCCTAAGGCCCATATTAACCAGTTCCAGTCTCAGTGGAGGTTATGTTCCTCCCTCTGGCCTAATTTCTTATAAATTGTCCAGTTTTCCTTAGCTCTCTCTGCCTGCCACTTTTGAATTCCTCCATTTTGATATGTTTATTTGCCTCTTAGGTCTTTTGGTGCTATTGTGGGGTCAGTCTATGCTGATACAGCAATGTGCTATTGGCAACAATCTACACACAATTTTAAGTTGACTTCTGAATGCACTGCAGGCTCTGTTTGTTGATCATAGATGGCATTCCAAACACAGAATGAGTCATCTGGGTTTTGCACTTTCTTTGCTGTAAACATTCATTTTCTATATTGCCTGCATCCAGCTTCCTCTGTGTTCATCTACATATGTGCACTTGCATGTGTTCCACATTAAGAATGTGAAGCTAAGGGTCTACAGGGGTGATCATGAGGATGCAACCCGAGCTGTCTGAGGCATAATAATTGCACAAAACGTCCCCCCTTTTTTAATTAAGATTTGTTGTGGCACGTATGTAAAGACCATTTCAGTACCATTTAGATGCAACTACTTACCAGAAAAATAAACAGTTTGCTAAAGACCTTTATGGCTCATTTCATAAGCAACTTATTACTGTAGGGAATATCTCAAAAGAGAAAGGTCCTCTTATGTACTGACAAAGAAAGTTTACCAAGGGAAAAGCTGGGAAAATTGGTAGTTGCTCTGCAAAAAATTATTCTTTCTCCTGCATACCATCTTTCTCAGTCTGGCTCAAAGCAACAAGTGGATATATTAAAAACAACAGGGTTTGATGGGTTTAATACATTAAGCATTCATTTATACGTGATCCTTTTTCCAACTGCAGCACTGCCCTCTGTTAGTGAGCAGGTTTCGACTCTTGACCTAAAGGTCAACTAAGTTATTCCAACCCACACTGAGGTGCAAGAATTACGATAATGCTGGAGTCTGATATATTATTGCAGATGATTCTTTAAGAGATGCTAACCAGTACCAAGTTTAGATGTCTTTCGTGTGGAACTATGTCCTACAAGCAAATATGTTAATATGATCCAAAAATCATGTGAAAGTTGGCAGCTCCAAGACTGGGTGGTTGCTACACAAAAGAATTCTACCTTCAGATTTTTTTCACCTCTACAGGTTCTGTCTTAGAGAAGCACATCTATTATCGTTTTAAACTAGGTCACACTTCCATCACAGACAAGTCCAACCTTGCTGTGGGCATAGATCAAAGTACTGATTTCTCAGGGTGTTAGGTGATCAGTGTTTGCTATTATACTGAATGAAAAGATAAAGCCCCCAGGGCTTGGACACAAGGCATATGTATAGCTATGGCCTCCAAAGATTTGCATGTGGAGACCAACCTCGTGAGGATTGACAATTGTGATACCTCCATTCTTCGTACAGAGAAGCAGTGGAATTACCTTTCAATTTGTCTTTCCCTCCACCTAGAGGCTTTCATCTTGGCGAATTGATGATATAGATTCCAGAGGAACTTATATGTCAACTCTTCCTGCATCCTTTTTATCTCCTACCCAATATACTACCTTTACTCTGAGATGGTAATGTACGGCACGATATTGCCTATACCATTTCGACTACTATAGATGAAGATAATAATACACATAAAAAGTATAGAAAAATATAACATATGAGGGGGAAAAAGGACTGTATAAGGTGGGGAAAAAATTGAGAATAATCACTCCTTTCTTTTACAGCTTGTGAATGCTTAATTGTTGTTGCAAAAAGAAACAAATTCTATGAAATTCGGCTTTATATAATGTGACAAAAATCTCTAGGGAGCATCCTTACTTCCTCAAAAATACTGACCATTACTGGAAGGATGTGTAAACGCATATACCATGTACATAAACACATGAAACATAATGAAGAGGTATTCCATGTAGTTTACTTGGTACATCACCAGTTTTCCTGGTATATAATGTAGTTCACCTGGTATGCCAAGTAGTTACATCACCAGTTTTCCTGGTATATGATGTAGTTTACCTGGTATATCATGTTGTTCACCTGGTATGTCATGTAGTGTGAGTGTATTTTGGTGAACCATGATGGGTGAGTGTACTCCACAGTTCCAATGCTTAATGCTCACGAGTGTGTGAATGTACCTTTACGTTCAGTATGTTCCTTCGTCCCCAGGAGCGGCCACTATAAGGATTGGGATGCCCAGCCACATGCAATCCTCCCTCATCTTCCACTACAACCTCAAACTCTACGACTCTGATAAGGACCAGTACGATTCCGTCTCCCTCAAGCGGTTTGTTATGCAGGTAAGACATCAGTCAGTGCTGTTTCACTCAGTGCAGGGTATATGATTATATTAACCAGCTGAAATGATTCATTTCGCAAAAGAGCTGTACCTCGTTTCAAGTCAAAGGTTCTGTTACTCTGTCTTCTATCTTCTTAACTTTCTATAGGTCACCACACATGCAAGAACCATCCAGCAACATCCTTCCAAATTCTTCAACTCTTAAACTCGTCCCTCTAGTCAGTGACTGTGAAAGATATTCAAAGCTTTATCTTCAGTCATCTGGATCTGGATTAAGGAATAAAATCCTCCCGTCTTGGTGAGGAAGTGTTCAGGAACAGACGAACAATGGCCTCAGATGCAAACATCAGCTCTCTACCTGTCATGTATGGTGGATATAAAACCAGAGCTTACCATCCACAGTCAAGCTCTTCCATGGTTTTCTTCCATAGCTTCTCATGCCCATGTTTAGGTTATTTATATATTAAGTAGATCCAGTTCATTCTGTCCCATACGCGTCTCTTTACCTTCCTGAATGTTCAGACCCCGTAACCCGAAGCCTATTTCTCACTCCATCCTTCCATATCCTTCCTGGATGGGTAACCCTTCTCCCTTCCTCCCTCCACTTCTGGCGCAAAGATCCTCCTATTTGTACACCAGAAACTGCTGAATCTCAGACATTGCAACGCTTCTTTTATAAGCCAAAACAAAATATCCTATGGTATAAAACTTTGATCGTTTATAAGACAAAACAAAATATTCTGTAGTATAAGACTTTGATCGTTTATAAGACAAAACAAAGTATCCTGTAATATAAGACTTCGTTCGTTCCCTTTGGTATTTCTAACGTGTGCCATTTCATTTCTCGTCTTACTCAAGACTAAATGGTTAACCTTCTTGCTCCTCAGTCTGTGGTGGGTCAGCTGGTGGCGTTCCGAGTGCACGCGCCTTGCTCAGGGGCCCTGCTCTTGGACATCTTTGCCAACGCCGTCACACCGCGCGAGTACCTCACCGGAGAACCTATGAAGTTCAAGAGCGTATGCAAGTTCAAGATCGTGTGCGAGGATCTGCAGACGGTGATGGTTCCCCTGCCGGACTGTGCTTCAGGGGAGTGGGGTCCTGCCAAGGCCACTCGCCTCTTCGGCCTGGAACCCATCACCCACCAGGACGCCCTGGTCTTCGCCGGA
>JAUUEG010108780.1:0-10918 GCA_032361445.1 Panulirus gracilis | reverse complement strand
CTTCCCAAGCTCTCTCATCCACAACAGACTGCAAACTTTCCCCTTACCTTTAACACAGTTGACCCCCCAGCACCGCTCACCTTCCAGTGACGCCTAATGAACGGGAGTAGCAGACTAGCCCTACTGAGACATCCACTTCCTGTTATGGCACACTGCCTTCAGGAACTGGTACCTGCCCTTGTAGCTTTGGAGGGACAACCAAGTCCTGCCCACCAGAAGCGCACAAAGGGGAAATGCCTCCTCCAGCCAGAGGACCAACACCAGATGTACAAGGCTGGTGCCTGAATATCAATCTGTGCTCTTGGACCACATCCTGTGAAGGGAGTGGGTCCAGATGAGGGCTTTCACAGAGTACACTTCAAGGTCCCGTTAGGAAAACCCTAACCCTCTGAGAGCACTCGCACGCTCTTGGAACCATGTGCCACACCAGTTTACAGTAGCAGATGTCACATGCATGGTGCCTTTGCCAGTAAGATCCCGTACACCCTGAAGGACTTCTGGGGTGCCATAATAGCTGCACTTATTTAGATGTGCAGCTGAGAGTGTGAATGAAGACCAGAGACTTGCATATCTATTATAAAAGCCTCTGTACCTTTGAAAGCCACGATGTCCGGCTTCCTAAAGGACCCTGCAATAGGAATGCCACCTTGTATACCTTCTGCCCCAACCAGCCAGCCAAATAGGCACAGATGTTGTCGTGCCGCTTTAGTTTACCCCTGTGGGTACACGGGCATACCTGAGAGATATGCCCAAGGGTATTGGGCTTATCACAGGTCTCACAGAGGCCGTTGTTCTCGGGCTGGCCTCTGGCAGCCCTGGCAGGGGTAAGTAAAGCACCAATCCTAACTTGGATGGCTTTCACATAATCAGCACTGGTTAGGAGACGGTTCCCACTATTTACCCACCTGCTGACCTGAGGCACGGTAGCAGATGGAGTGAGACCCGCATTGTCAACAGTGCTGATTAGATTGGCCCCCCATGCGCAATGGCATTTGAGCTTCTTAATCGCCTGCTGACCAGCAATACATGCAGTTCCAGGCCAGCACTGCAGCTTGCTCATAACTGCAGGCTCTTGGACCACCGCCTGAATCATTGGGTCAGAAGAGGTGAGTAACTTCTCAAACTTGGCTTGTTTATTCAGTCAAATGCTTGAGACAACATTTTGGTATACCAAGCCCACCATCTCCTGCTGCCGAGTGGAAGTATGCACAGGGCACGTCATGGGTGGTCTACAAAGATTACAAGCCTTTGCTGAGGTTTTAGAGGGGCTTTGGTGATGTTAAGGAGCCCCTCTTCTAGCAGGGCACCATAGGACTTATGCCAACCCCCTGCCCCAGTGAGAATGCCAAGATACTTACAGTCATCCTCAGCACTCATGGAGCTGATAGCGCTGCTCAAGACTTGGAACGTTCTGCCTTTGTTGACGTACGAAGTTTTGAGCTTGCCATCAACCTCCATGCCGAGGGACCAACACTTTCCTGGGTTCACTCGAAGCCCACCCACATGAGAGTCTCTGTCATGATGTTGATTGCATGTTGCAAGCCAGTCGGCGTCTTCACCACCAAAACCAAATCATTGGCAAACACCAGCACCAATACTTTCTGGTCGCCGAATCCATCAATAAGGGGTCACCCTGCTTGACCCCATGAGTCATCTTGATTTCTTCTGACATCTCACTGCTGCCCTTGCTGTGTGTGAAGGCTCAGTCATATGTCAACATATGCCCTGACGAGGGCAGGAATGCCCTTCCGTGATAAGAGATGGTGATAGGCCTGTAATCCTTGGGTTCAGTTGGACTTGGTACCTTTGGTATCATCCCTGTTTGGTTTGCCTTGAATGGCTTGAAAGCTCCTGCTTATATGATCCTTCCTACTACTGCTATCTATTGCCCCTACCATTTTGCCAAAAGGCAGGGCTAGCACACAGTGCTCACCATAGGAAAGTGTAGTTATGAAGAATGAGCTATGTGAGTTAAGTGTTGTCAAGCTTTACCCTTAACTGCCACATTATCCACATTAGTGTTCAAATCACCCATCACTCATACCCAGTCTGTCACATCAAAACTGCTGACGTACTTACTCACGTTTCTTCATCGTTCTTCTTGTGGCCAGGTGCGTAAGTGCTAATAATCATCCACTTCTTGTAATCCACTTTCATTTTTACCAACATCATCTTCTAGCTCACTTCCTTACACTGTTTCACAAATTCCACAGCTCCTCCTTTGTTAGAAGTGCTACACCTTCATTTGCTCTCACCCTCACACTAAACTCTGACTACCCCAAGACATCCCCAAATCATTCTTCCCCTTTGCCCTTAAGTTTTGTTTCACTCGGGCTTGAACACCCATGTTTGTATCCTCAAAAATACTACCTATCTCTGTTTTGTTCTCAACTTAGTTACCTCCAAACACATTCAGACAACCCTAGCCTGAGCCTTCAAGGAGGATGCGCACTACACACTTGACTCTTCAGTTCCAACTTTTAGTCATCTTTTATGACACTTATCCTTGGGAAGTATTTTTTCACCCTTATCCCCTTACTTACACTTATTTCTAGCCCCAAGAGTCCCTTCCATATTCAAATGGGTCTTGTAGTCCTCAGGAAGCCAGCCACATCCAATGTGTTGGACCATAGGTCATAAAGTGTAATGATGATATGTGTATGTGTCTATGTGGGAGCAGGGCATTTAAGCACTAAGTGTTTAGCGTCCTCTATGTGGTAGTTGCATTGTGGGCATGAAGGGCTTGGGATGTGTTGAATCAGCATTTTTAGTAACTTAGGGATGGGTAATTTCCAGAGCATAGACGGGACAGTGTGATTCATATATGGTTTTAGGAATATGGTTTCAGATGGATGTATGTCTAATGGGGTGGTATTTAAGACTGAATTGTAATAGCAGTTGTTTAATGCTGGCTAGGTTATTTTTAGTGTGTATGTGTTTTGTTACTGTATTGTTTGTTAGGGGTGGGATGGGGTGCCTTTGAGTGGATTTTGTTGCAGTGTGAGGCTTGGATAAGCTTTTTATCTTTACATGGGAGTTGGAGGTTAGTCATGGAGTGCTTTGTATGCGAGGGGTCTATTGCTGTTGCAAGAAATTGAGTGCTGAACATGATGAGGTGGGAATATATTTGGAGGATCTTTGTTTCACATTGTGTAGGTGCTTAGTGTTTGTAGCTGCCAGGCAGCCAGGGCAACAGTACCACAACACCACCAAATAACCGTGTGATAAAAAACTTGAACAAACTTCAAATTCTTGAAGACTTTATGCATAAATTAGCCATAAGTATCCTGGTTGTAAGAGAAATTTACATAGACTAACTGTATTTGATATGTAAGATTGCAGTTCAGATGTTTTGTAAACTTACATTACCAAAACTGTTTGTGATGAAATAAAGAAATAAAAATTTAGATTTTGCAATAACATAATTGCAGTTGATTTTTAACTATTTTAAGTAATCAATACATTCCAACATTGTTTATATTGCTAATTATACTGTGCATATTTTCAACTTTTGCCAGTCAGCAGATAAATCTTAACACTTTGCATATGAAATTAACAGCAAGTATTACATAATGACTTTTTACATGAGTTTCCTGGTTGCAGTTAAGAAAACACATTTTGAGGCAGCTTGCCATATCCTAACCTCTGTATAAAGTACAGGAGAGAAACAACAATTGAGCATTATGTAGAATGTATCCACACAATGTCTCATTATTCTGAAGAGAAAAGGACCTTAGTAATTGACTTGGTTGGTAATACAGAAAGTACCCTTTTGCTGGTAGTGAAATTATGTAATCACTTAAAAGTTTAACGTCAAACTCCAGATTTTGATTGAGCAAATTGCATCGTAAATCCAATACTGGAGAGGGGAAAAGATTTGAGTAATTTTTGGTGTTAATGAATGAACAATGTGCTTTCCATTTTTTTTTTCTAAGTTGGAGGCCCCAGTCACAGGCAAAAGTCCACATCAAATATAAAGGGGTTACTGAAAAGGAGAAAGAATAGATGAGGATAATGATATGCAGATTTTGGAGGAAGTGAAAAACCCATCCTTAAAAAAATACTAGCTCATGATTATTAGGGAAGACAAGAGCAGGTACAGAGTACCAAAGTTTTGAGTTGGAAAGAAAGAAACAGTTATCAAAATGGCCCTCCCTTGAATTGCCAACTGCCACAGTCATTGTATGAAATGGTAGCTTGCTAATGTTACTTGGTCTAGCAAATTGTTGGGGCACACATGCAGCCAGTTCTTGGGGGCAAACACCAGAGTAATATGTAACTCTGGAAGAGATAAAGGTAGCCAGCATTGCACCATAGGGCAAGTGTGACAAGTTGTGGGGCTAGCTTGGGGTAGACAATAATTGGGACTGTATTTTGAGCTTGTTAAGGCTGATCACTAATGTGTATGAACAGATGTTCCATTGTGTAATTATTAGGTGTAGAAATATGATTCATTTGTTTTCAGTAAGCAGACAATCGAAAAAATAAATATTTTTCATACGTTTCAGATTTCTTCCTCCATTGGCTAAGCAAGCATTAGATGCTACCTTGGAAAATGAAGGGATTACAAAACCTGACAGCTTTGAAAAGAAGAATCTTATTTGTGAAGTTAATGATGGTGTGCTTAGGATTGGCAATACCTGTGCTAAGGTCTTTGTACCAGACACCAATACTAAAGTTCCTGACACTCTCTTTTTTGATATACATCAAGTAAGTGTCCTCATTTCATGTAACTTTAAAGTATAAATCTAATAAGCAAAGGTGGAGGTATATCAGTAGCAGAACTAGTAGGAACAACATGCAGATAGTCAGTGCAGTATCTTAAGTTTTAGAGTCTTTGCAGTATCTTAATTTTGGTGTTGCTTGATATTATCGTTTAAACATATATTTAAGGAGTATTTTATTCATGATGCTGTGTGAACCTCCCTAGTCCAACAAACTTGACACCAGAGCTCTACTGGATTAGTTTAAGGGTGGTGCCATACAAGCTACACAGAAAGTTATTTTGCATATGATTAAGGTAACAGAAAAACATGAAAGAAATAACAAGTACCATGCTTGTACATATCACACAAATGCCTTGCCAATACTCCCTTTCCCATCTTCTTCAGAAACTCTTCCTATCTATCTGTCTATGTATATCTCTGATGCCTGTTCCCACCTGGAACTCCCTCAGGGGGTGGCTGTGGCAAATAGTCTCCATAACTAGTCAACACCAATGCCATTTCTTTAGCCTTTAGTGCCTTTCTCTTGACGGGCCACTGACAGATCAACTCTAACACAGTGTTTGCAGAGGTTCCTACCTAGTGTTCCTGCCTAATGTTCCTACCTACTACCTCTTCCTAATGTTTCTACCCATTGCTCCAGCCCAAATGTTCCTACCTACTTCTATATATTGCACCTAACATTTTGCCAAAAGGTAGGGTTAGTGCCTAGGGCTCACCTTAGGAAAATCAAGGGTTATGAAGAATGAGCTGTGTGAATTAAATGTTGTCAGGTGTTATGTATGACAAGGAGAGGTTGTATCTTTGTGGACAGAATGCCACTAAGCCACATGTGGGTGAGGCAGAAAGGAAAGACAACTGCCTGGGTCAAAGGAGTGGAACTTGACAACCACTGAAGTGCTGGCTTACTACACAGCCATCACTAACCCTCCTAATACCAGGTGAGTAGTACTGGTAATGTACCTCCCTGGTCATTGGTTGCCTACCAAATACCATGTAACTCTTCATTCTCCTGGATAAAGAGTTAATAATATTTGTGCTTGGCTGCAGCACCATGAACATGGCCACTTGCTGGTCTATTTGATATCATACTTCAGGGCTGTTTCTGAGCAGAATGGCAATAACTGGATAAAAATTGCTGAACTGTGCAAGCTTAAATATGGCAGGAAAGCCAAACATGCATAGTATCCAGTCCAGAATCTAATGGTACATATATACGTATTCATATTTACCTTATTTACCCCGTATATACCACAATATCTGAGAGGCATATTCCAACATATGATATTTGCTCTGAATTGTTTATTAAACATCTCTTTGTCCTTATATTTAGAGGCATTTCTTATGTTTTCTAGCATATTTAGAGGCAGTTTTTATGATTGTTAGCAGACTGTATGAAGTTTTGGTAACAAGCTAGGCTCTGTGATCATTCAAAAGTCCCTCTCATAGTTCAACCCTTAAAGTATGTTTACTTACTATAAGGACAATATTTGGCAAGAACATTCAAGCAGGAGCATTAGGTAGAAATGTGGGTAGAAGTAATAAGTAGGAACATTAGGCAGGAGCATTAGGTAGAAATAGTCAGTAGGAACATTAGGTAGGAGCCTCTACAAACACTGCACTAGATTTGCCCTCCCTCTGCTTGTGGCCTCTTGAATTTTTTTGGCTTGTTAACCTTGTCCCTAGATTTTTGAAGATCAGATGGCTCTTGATATTTCCTATAATGAAAGTATAAAACAAATCTATAACAGAAGGTAAAGTACATAAAGACTGGAAACTGGTAAATATCATCCCCATACTCATTTGTAAAAGAGAAGATAAGAAATATACTTTGAATGACCCAGTTTCAGTAAAGTGCTGGAGAAAATAATAATACAGAATTGTGACTTTTCTAGAAGTATAAAACAAATCCATAACAGAAGGTAAGGTACCTAAAGACTGGAAACTGGTAAATATCATCCCCATACTCATTTGTAAAAGAGGAGATAAGAAATGTACTTTGAATGACCCAGTTTTAGTAAAATGCTGGAGAAGATAATAATAAAGAATTATGACCTTTCTAGAAGATCAAAAAATAGTATTAGACAATCAGCATGGCTTCCACACAAAAGATCAGGTGTATCAAACTTGTTAGAATTTTTCAATTTTATAAATGGCTCCTGGGAGTTAAAGGTACTTTCTGATGTAATACACCTTGACTTTCAAAAAACATCAAATAAAGCATCACACACGATACTGCAAGTATGTTAAATCATATGGAGAAGTGGATTGGTGACTGGCTTACCGACAGAAAGCAACCTGTAATTTTAGATGGTGAAGTGTTACACGAGCCAAACGTGATGATTAGTTTATCATAAGGCCCTATTCTTTTTATAATATAAGATCCCCAAATTTGCTGATGATGCAAAACTAAGTGATAGAGCTACAAATGGCAGGACTGTGAACAAATTCAAAGAGATCTTAATGAATTAGCAGAATAGTTTGACAAATGGTGATGAAATTCTATATTGACATATGTCAAGTTATGCACTTTAGAAATTAGAATATGAAACATGACTATCAAATATTTGGAAGTTTGCTGACTCAAGCAAATGAAGAGAAGGCTCTTGGAATTGTTATTCATAACATTCTTAATTACGTTAAACAGTGTCCAGCAGCAAGATAAATGGAAACCAGATGCTAAGTTTCATAGTTAGGAACATCAATTGAAAAACACCAAAAACAATTCTAACTGTTTAATGCACTAGTAAGACCACAGCTTGCATGTGCAATCCAATTCTGATCAAATTTTTCATCATTCGAGGGATCTATTGAATAATGAACACAAGGAAAAGATATACACTTTAATTCCTTTTCTAATTCCAGTCCTGAAGAATATATTGAAGTACAGCAAAACCTGAGATAGTGTATTAAAATTTTATAGTAGGACTTCCCTTTTATTCTGTCTTAAGTACAATGCAGGTATGCTTCACCAATGCATAGTTTTTCTTCCAATCTTTTCACTACAGGATGTTGTTTTGTTATTACCAGAAGGAGTGGAGGTTGTAGGGGGAGCCAATTCACTGTTCTGTTTTTACTCATCCACTTAGTATAGGAACAGATAGATTTAAGTTCAAAACAGGTGATATAGACATGAGGCTAAGGGCCCTGTGTTTTCTGTCTTTCCCATGTATTCCCACCGGGGTCTTTTAAGGCTCTTTGCGTGTGTGGACGTGTATGTATATACTAGTGTATGTGGGTGGGTGGGGCCATTCTTTCGTCTGTTTCCTTGCGCTACCTCGCTAACGCGGGAGACAGCGACAAAGTATAAGAATTATAAAAATAATACGTTTAAATGTATAGGTAGGTATATGTGGGTTTGTGAGCGTGTATGTATATACATGTGTATGCGGGTGGGTTTGGCCATTCTTTCGTCTGTTTCGTTGCGCTACCTCGCTGACGCGGATGACAGCAACAAAGTATAATAAAGAAAATAGATATATATATATATTAATATATGTATATATTTTTTTCATACATATTCGCCTTATCCCTCATTAGGGATGTAGCGTTAAGAATAGAGAAGTGAGCTTTAGAGGGTATATCCCCACTTGGCCCACCTCTCTGTTTGCTATTGTGGAAAATTATAAACTGATTGGAGGATTTCCAGTCCCCCGCTCCTTTCCGTTTAAGTTGCCTTCTACGACACGCAGGGAATACGTTGGACGTATTCTTTCTCTGTATTATCCCTCGTTAGCGACGTAGCGTTAAGAATAGAGGAGTGAGCCTTAGAGGGTATATCCCCACTTGGCTCACCTCTCCGTTTCCTATTGTGGAAAATTATATACGGAAGGGGAGAATTTCCAGTCTTCCTCTCCTCCCATTTTAGTTGCCTTCTACGACACGCAGGGAATAAGTGGAAGGCATTCTTTCTCCCCTATGCTAAACACTTGTTGTACCCCTACGCTGGCAAAGCCTATTGTGATAAGTGGCAGACTAGTGAACATTTATATAGAAAGGAAAAGTGTCAAACAATTCTGTATCTTTTTCTATTTGCTCATATTTCATCTCCGTGTTACACATTTCTACTGTAAAGAAGTTTTTATCTTCCTCTATAATACTGTACAAATATTAAAGAAGCGTCATATGACAGCTGACCTAGCCAGGTATTTCCCTGAATATTTAGGATATGATCAAGTATTTTTTATACTGGAAGCGACGACGCGCCAGCTTCTACCTAGCGAAGGAAAAACTTTTCCGAGAAAATTCTGCTGATACCTCCTTCAGCAGATGATCCAGACATTGTTTATGTCCATTCCATGTCAGTTTAGCAAATACAGTATTCATGAACGAAATGCGATCACATGAATATGGCTTTCTATATCCCAAGAGACGTGGGTGCTGATATAGACGCAGATACATTGTCTCTCCTGGGAATACAGTGAGAGGAGAACGTGGAAACGCTTGAGTGAACGTGTCTGGAAAATGGCAAAAAGTTTAGAACCATTACCGGGAGAATGAGAGAAGTCTTGTTGAAAGAGGGAGAAGAAATGGTACAGGGTAGATATGTTATACAGAAGGGAGGCTGGAAATGGAAGAGTGTGCAACCTGTCCTTAATATATCTTCCTACATACTCCCCTGTGTGTTATCAAGAAATCGTGATAAGATGTGTGGCCATCACCTTAGGCTTATGTTGTAGAGGCCAGAAACATATGATTATCATTCTGTAAAGATTTTTGCTCATTGATAGTAAGTGTTATTTCCTAATTGCTTATGTGTAAAATGTAGAGAAACGGGCTATCATTTCCTTCAGCCTTTGCTTTTGTAACCAGGACAGTGATATTTTGAAATTCACCAATATCTAATTGGACAACGGGCGAATTTGACATTTTTATTCATATAGTCAGAAAAACAAAAACGTATGAACAAAATTAAGGTGCGTTTACACTATCTATACTAATGTTACACAAAAGTGATCACAAAAGATTTAGAAGAGAGTAATTTTCGAGATTGTACTGTGAATTATTCATGAATCATATCCCAAGTATAATCTTCCACCATATTCTCGTTTTATGTTCCTTGGTAGTGGCGTTATAAGTCTAGTGTATCCCGGTGTAAGCGTTCGCCGTTTCCTCCGAATACGTTCCCGTGTTCGTTAAAGTTATCAAGATGATCGTCAAGGATATGGACTTTGAGGGATACCCTCCAGCCCATTTTGCCGTAGTTCTTCACCTAATTGCAACCAACTCCATATAGTTTTTGGCCTCGTGATTGCTCAGGAAGCCCGAGCTACTGCGACAACGCTGTATCAGACTGCTTTCTCCTTCCTGGTGAGCTTCTTGGGGAATTCTTTGTACTCCAGGATCTTCTCTATCTGTGGTCCGACAAAGACACCGGCTTTGACTTTTGCTTCAGACAGCTTAAGGAAAGACGTCTTGAAGGTACTTGAAGGCTGCAGACTCCTTATCTAGAGCTGTGACAAGTTGTTCCACAAGGCCTAATTTTATTTGTATCAACACCTTCCAGGGGTCCACCAGTAGCTCCCACTTCAAGTTCTTCATCCCTACAGAGAATTCGGTCTGTTGCGGCCAGTTCCGCCTGTGGTAGTGCGCTGTAGTATCCCTGCCGTCCCAAAGGCAAAGATAGTAGGGAAACTTGGTAAAATTGCCTTGGAGACCCATCGGGAATGCCACCATTTTGAGGTCTCTATTGACATCCCAGCTGTAATCATCATACTTCAAGGCGTCCGGCAAGGTCTTGACACTATTGTATTCTTCTCTGAGATGCACCGAGTGAGCCAGGGAAAGAGACGGGTACTTGTTCCCGATATGGAGCAGCACGGCTTTGAGGCTCATGGACGAACTGTCAATAAAGAGCCGCCACTCGTTCGAGCTACATGCGATTCCAATTGCCTTGTTACATTGTGGCAGAGGCAGAGCCGACCTTGACGGGTGAAGAAGCTGGAAAACATAGTTGACGCTTCCTCTTATCTGCGGTTTGCACACATTCATCCAACAAGTTCCACTGCTTGAGCGCAGACGTCAAAAGCTTGGCACTGGACATTGTGAAATTAAGATTTCTGATCAAGTCGTTGACGTCGATTTGATTAGGGTCGTATGGGGTTTCCCTCCTCATCTGCAACTCTGAAAATGTAATCTGGATCTACAACCTCTTCCTCCCCCTCGACTTGCTGGTCTGTTCTGACGACGGCTGC
>JAUUEG010108453.1:0-10922 GCA_032361445.1 Panulirus gracilis | reverse complement strand
GTGGTGATGGGTTGTCCTTCCGTTATTCTCACAGACACACACACACACACACGGTAGCCAAGGGAATGGATGAGGGCAAATGTCACGTCGTTCTCTACGAAATTAGAGCGGGAGGGAGCGCTGAACGGTCTCCAATGGGAGCTTGGGACTGGAAAAGATAACCAGGAAGCAAATGGATGACATCCTGCAGAGAAGGAAATATCTATGTGACCAACAACATGGTTTCAGGGAGAGAAAGTCATTACATTTCTACGGCAGAGTGAGCTCAGTACTGGACAAAAAGAGAAGGCTGGGTGAAATGTTTGTATCTCGACTGCCATAAATCATCTGACACTGTACCATAAGGGAGGCTGTCTGAAAAGCTGGGTCACCGGGCATGAAAAAGGATAGACTCCTTCAACGTACAGGAGATTAACTTGGTAGGAGGGAACAAAAGACGCATGTCGTTAGAGCCCCCCTTAAAACGGGTTGAGGTCACAAACAGAGTGCCACAGGGTTCTGTTCCGGGACCAGTGCTCTTCTTGATCTACGTAAATGACTTGAATGAGTTGCAGATGATGCAACGGTCATGAGGGAAGTGAAGAGTGTAGAGTTGTAGATATTTAAAAGGATATCCGATGGTACACAACCAGGCTGTTGGGGGCGATGCTGACTTGAGGCCGCGGCCTCAAACAATTTCGTCGACTAACGAGCCCATCCAACAGCCTTGGGTGAAGACCCCCAAAGATTTCACCCGGTATTCACCCTTGCTATAGCAACGTTCACACCAGTTGACACTTGGACACTCTTCTCTACACACATTTATAGTATGCCCTACGTCTTTAGGCCCCTGAATAGCGCGTCTCCACCTTTCCCTGATTAGCAGTGTGATCTCCGTCAACAGTGTGTCAGGTCATGCAACCAAAACCAGGCATTCCAAGGGTAGTTTCATTCCCTTCGCAGCTCAGTCATGTTTAAACGAAACCTGAACTACAACATGTTTCATCAAAGCTAACCATAATGACCGAGATTTTTAGAGCACAAACTACATGATGTAACTTATGCACATGAATATCTAAAGGCAAATATGTCATGACTGTAAACTGTATACGCTAAATGTTACAGTTACACAACTGATAAAAATTAATATATGGAGATATAATTATCAAAAATTATTCGCTGGCATTTGCACTCTAACTGGCCTCATTTTTGCACTTTTGTCGTCGGCCGTCGTTGCCACTGACCCACTCCGCCAGCAGAGCACTTCCCGCTTTACAACTACATTAAATTTTCTTTCTCCGCAGTTGAGTCACAGCACAAGACAACTCTCACAGATTTTCCTTACAATGCCTTTTTTCTGTACGCTACCATGTTGCTTCTCTCGCTCTTTTCTCCAGGCATCATTTACGCTTCTGTTCTCGTGGTCTGTCTGCATGTGTCCTCCCGTACCCAAGGCTTCCCTCAAGTGTGTGTGTGGAGCCCGGCCATAGGAAGAGTGACCTAACGTTATGATACCACCTTCCCTCACATTGCTCAGCTGTGGAACAGTCTCTTCCTCCTTTTCGTCTTCCTATAAACCTTGCACCTTCAAGAGTTAGGGCTTCAAACACCTACAAAGCCGTGATGAATTTCTACTTCCTTATTCCCTCACTCTACCTTCATCCAAGATGGCCTTTGACTGGGGCATGTTTTCCCTAAGCCATGTCCGCCATTGTACAAAAAATAAAAAAAAACTATATAATCGACTGCTGGCGACGCTACCACTTCCTCAAAGTTGGCTTATATTTCCCAAAAACTCCTATAACACGAAAAGTTGATATCAAACTTGGTAATTAATCTGAGATTGGTTTTCATGCGTTCTCTCTCTCTCTCTCTCTCTCTCTCTCTCTCTCTCTCTCTCTCTCTCTCTCTCTCTCTCTCCGGCAGGTAGCCACCGGACAGGGAGGTATATCAGTACAATCCGCCTGGGTATTGGCACGGATCACCAACAACCGATGGGTTGCAATGGGTGGTAACTCGGCTTCAAGGCCAAGGCAATAGCAATCCTCCAACAGGACATCTTTCAAAACGATCCTTAAATATATTAAACAGACGATTCTAAGCAATGTAAACAAACAATAATAGGGATGTTTATCAATTCAAGTTAACTTGCATATTTCATAAACTCTGTCAGGAATAATATAAATAAAAAAAATGAGAAAACTTTCACATACATGTTTTCCTAGAACAAAAATACCCAGATAGTAGGTTCCATTACATCATTCTCCAACTTTCCGTCCATTGCATGCATCTGTTGCTGATTCTTACGGTTCTTCTCAGAGGATTTCAGTTAATATGAAACGGGTGACCAACAATCATATCATTGTAACTACATGGGAGGGCAGCGCATCCCACACCCCGACAACACGTTAGGTCTAACTTGGGAACACACGCTACAAGCAAGCCACAACATGACATCAAGTACACACAACCTGGCAACAAGTCAAACCTGCCACGGAAATGTATGCTACAAACAAGCCACACCTACAAAACACCACGGCAACGAGGGCACACAACTATGGACACACAACACAGCAAACTTCCCAAGTCAATATCTCACCCTCACAAGCCAACTCCAACACCTTCAAAAGAGAAAAGCAGAGGAAAACACGAGGAACACGTGAAGCTTGAAAAAAAAAATCAAAAGTGGAAGAGTGGGATTCGAGGTAGCAGGAGCGAGCGACTGAGGGAGAGGTGGTGGTGAGAGCAGAACAGAATAGAACGTATCTAGAACGTGAAAGCGCGAATGAGAGTGGAATACAATGGAAGGCAGGGGGAGCCTGTGAGTATGGAGAAGACATGAAGTGTGTGGACAGGAGAGCATGTAAAGTGGGGGAGAGGGTAAGAGAGTGATGTACAGAGGGGAAAGTGATAAGTGTGTCAAAACGAGAAGCAAATAGAGACACTATTTCCCTACAGTAACTATCCCTAGCACCGGTCAGTCTATCCAGAATAATCCATCCATCTATGCTAACTATCCTCAGCACACATCCATCCCTCCATTCTCAGCATGTACAACAACCCCCTACCTGGCTGCCAAGCCTCACCCACCCTCGCCGGCAGCCGTCAGTGCGTGCTCACGATGGCGTGACATCCGGGGTTATTCAGCCGCACGCACACCTGACCCCTGCCCCAGCAGTTACCTTACTCACCCTCCCCGCCACCTACCTACTTTATTATACATGCACTTGGGACGCCATGTCAGACAAACAAGCATGGCAGTCTCACTGTAGTGTGCACCTCTCGCTCTGCTATATCATGCGGAAATGTGGTCATAGTATTTCACAAATTAGGGGGCCTTTCTGCACCATACTGCAGGAAGGCATGTTGTACTATACAGCAGGGTGGTCTGACTGTACCATAAAGCAATAAGCCCGTTGTATTATATATTACTGTAACCTGACTCACACAGCAACAAGCCAGTGTTATCATACAGCAACGTAACCTCCTGAGTGTAACATACAATAACGAGATATACTGCAACACGCTACCAGTACTTTACAAAAATAATTAAGATGAACATTTCCCCTGGTGTACTGCTGAGTTTCCCCGCGTACACTATGCGTAAAATGGTGACAGTCAGAGAGGGAACAGCACGGCCCTCTTCCCCCTCACTGATCGGAGCCAACACAGTACACTATGAGTGGTACAGCTTTTATCATGGCAGTATGTAAATCCCCGAGAATGTCAATACGACCAGTCCGGGATGACCTTGACCGTACTCTCCCCACCCCACCCTCATTGATGCCATGACTACCAGCACATCATCGCCACTGTCACAATACACCGCACAGTCACTACCAAACATAATTTCCATATCCCGTCACCCATCATTCACAAAACTGTTTCATTATCAAGCATTATCGTCACATCACAACACGGCTTATCATACATCCTCTCTGCGTATCACATCTTCACATCACCACCAATGTCACAATGTATAACACCAGCATCGTCACATCACAGCTCCACCGTCGCAATACATCATTACCATCACTTCACGGCCTCCAGGTTCATTGTTGGTTCAAGTAAACAATGCCGCGCCCGGCGTCAACACCACCGGAAGACAAGTTATGTCTACAATATCATATCACCATGTAGGCAGGTATATCAACACACCACCACTATCCCCTACTACACCAACATCAATCTTGTAATCAGGCGTGCCTGAGCCTCCGGACAGGGTAGGGAAGGAAGGAGGTTATAAAGCATGATGATACAAGGAGTTTTGGGAGGGTCATCCCTGGCAGTCCCTACCTCGAACACACACTGCCCACCCATAACGCTGCCTTAAAATGCCTCACCAGTCGTCCTTCTGCCCAACGAGACCATCACCTCCATAATACGCACACCCAGTCTGGATGGTGACTCAGTAATTGGCGGTAGCAGGAGTAAGGACGGAGGGGGGTGGGATTCACAGTAGTATTCCCTAGCCTGCGACCCACTAACACCCACAATAACTATTGACCAGCGCGCGCTGAGCCACACACACACACACACCCGCTCATGATACCTACACACCCACCGCCATCCATTCTGTCCCGTCTCATTCAAACTGCCACGCGCAACGCCATAACTCTCCGACAAACAAACTATTAGGTGCCCCTAAAAGCACCTGGTTGTACTAGGGCACATTCCTCATCTGCGTAAGTCTCGATATACGAGCAGATGACGTGCAAGCGTGTGTGTGTGTGCGGAGCTCCTCGGCCGACCCGAGGAACAAACACCCCAGCACAGCAACACCACAGGCTACACGGGATCGTTCTTTTCTATTCCTGGTGGCTTCATGCCGTACTAGCATCGCTCCACTATGTTCAACAACACTTCCTCAAGTCTTTAAAAAAAACGATCCACAAAATTTTTCTTGTGCCCCCCTAATATAAGCCTTCAGAGAGAACCTCCCTTTTGATTTTGGTTGACAACCATCACCTTCTACCGATATTCATGCGGAAACTTATGCTAATAATTTCGTATCTCCTGACGCAAAGAAGACAAAGTACCGGCGCAGCACCAGCCAGCAAAACTTCCACCAACGCTAATCCCTTAACATTAAAACACGTCCACTTCTCACCACAATCGACTCCCACCAACAAGACTTACGCTATAAGGTGAGTGACGTACAACACTGCACAATAATCCAACCGATACAAAATATTCAGCAAGACACTGAATCAATATTTACATAAAGGACCTATCATTAAAGCCACAGAGAGTACATTAACCCGTCGGCCGCGACGCTGAACAGTCTGACTGATCCAGATCACAGAAGTAGCGGGAATAGTTTTGTCCTACACAGCTGTGGAGGAAAAGGCGAACTCTATAAATCGATGTATACCATCCACTAAGGGAAACCAGCATCACCTTTAGTCACTCACAAACCACTGTCCATCGAAACCCATACGACGAGGCCTCTTAACACACATCACCGCCAGGCCCGGCCCCCAGCTTCACCACAGCAACACTAAGTCACAACCTTCACCCCCCTACACACTTCGAACGACACTGGACACGCGAGAACGGCAAAATTAGGCGGGTGGGTGTGGGCGACCTACCGTTGGTAGGGAAGCACCATGCTGGACACCTGGGTCAGCATGGCAGCGCCCTCGCTGTGCCGCCGCCTCATCCTGCCGGAGGAAGTCGCTCTGAGGTTGCCGATGCCGCCAGTCGTCCCACACCACTGCCGCTGCCGCACCACCCGCCGCCATGCACTTCACACTCAAAACTGTGGGCCACCCCCCAGCCATCCCCAGCACCGCTAGCGTCACCTCCAGCTCTGGGGCTCGTCACCTGAGCGACAAGGCCCCAGCGGCAGCCCCGCCAATATCACCCGTCATGACGCCTGCCAGTGCACGCCACTCGCCCCACCCGGCCACATGACCCCACCAATCATATGTTTAATTATCTCCCAACACACTACACTACACTACACACTGCCACACTACACACCACTTACGTTACTCACTACAGCCTGCCACCGCACCACCGGCACAATATACTATCGCCATTCGTTACACATCACACGCAAGTTTAACAAGAAAATTATGTGATCGTTTGCAGCAACACATCACATCAACTTGCCGCACACAAGGATAATACCATTATACGCAACACATTACTGTAACAAGACACGAGGATCACGTGACAATTTGCAAAATAACCAAGTCACCATGATACATGGATCATACCATGAAAATATACAACACCCAGTACAACAGTGTACCTCGCCAGGGGGGGTTATAACAACCTAATATTGTAGTCCCAGCGTTTCTTACAGGTCAGCCAGTTTTAAGGCATAATGACGGGTGCTACAATCACAGAAGGCACATGACAGGTCGTCAGCCTCTCTTCAGAAGACAAAGCTGTGTCAGCAGGAATAAAGAATAAGTAAGTTGTTGATAGCTACGTCTACAGTAAACATGGGAGTCGGAGAATTCACCGATTCATGAGAAACAATGTTCAGGACACGGAGGAGGGATTACACAGTGTTCCGGAGACAAACTAAATGTGAAGGATGAAAACAAGAGGGTAATACATGGTTACATGATACTGGAAAAAAAAAAGCAGCGAACGACAGAAGCGCGTAACAAATGACTGGAGTGCATACAAAAAGGACCAATGCGCATCCAAAATGACGAGAGTCCATACATAAGGATGGGGGCGCATACAAAAGGACGGAGGTGCATAGAAAAGGACGGAAGCGCACACAAAAGGACAGCAGCTCATAGAAAAAATGACTGGAGTGCATAAACACAAGAGCACACAAAAGAGGACGGGAGTGCATCCAAAAGGACGGCAACACATTAAAACAGGGTGGGAACTCGCACAGAAGTGAGGTATACAGGACTGAAACCCACTACACAAGAGGATGGAGCTGCAAACAAAAGGACAGAAGCACAGTACAAATGGATGGTAAACACACAAAAAGCCTGATAAGCATTAAAAAAGGATGGGAGTACATTATAAAAGAACAGAAACACATTACAAAAGGATGAGAATGCTTGCAAAAGGAAGTGCATACAAAAGGAAGCGAGTGCACCTAAAAAGGATGGTAAAGCATACGAAAGAACAGAAGCGCATTGCAAAAGGGAGGCAGAACATAATAAAATTTCAGAGCACAACAGTAGGAAGGGAGGATATTACAAAAGGCTTCATGCCCAGTACAAAAGGACGGGAGTGCACACAAAATTACGGGAGCGCATTCATAATATGCAACAAGAAAACGAGCTGCCCGCAGGCACCCCCCTGTAAAGGGTCAGCCATATACACATCCTGCGGCCGGTAGTGATGCCAAAGCCATAAGGAAGCAGTGAATGGCTGATGCAATTACACAATGCATCCTACGTTGTACAACTTCAGTTCTTCGCTTTACTTTTTTCTAGTCCATCCTCTTACTTCCCCATACCTCCCCACCCCAGTAAAAGTCGAACGCTGTGTAAATATGTAACACTGAATTTAACAATTTCCTTGTTGAATTAACAACTGAGACCCTCAGCCTGCCACAATTAATGCATACAAAGCTCAGGAAAAAAATCATCTTAACAAGCAATAATTTGCAATGCAATACTAGACGGATGGAGAGGAACACATCTTTATTACAATACCCTCCTCTCCCCTTTGGGGCTAAGGTTAATGAACAGAGCAAATGTGTGTAGCACAACGAAGGAAGGGGTGTGTGTATATGTATGTTCACCATTTCCAGCCTTTGTAAAGTATGACCAGGAAGTAACTTACTTAAAGCCACTTTCTATCTATCATGTAAAAAGCATTGTAACCAGATACCACCATCCACAGACGAACCCTACAGATTATTCCGTGGTGTTCCCCGACGGCTTCATATGCCCTAGTTCATCTTACTGACAGCACGTCGCCCCACGGGTACCACGTCTCTCCCTCTCATTCTATCCATCCTAAATGCTCTGGCTTTGATTCCTCGAAGCCTCTTTCATTCCATCCATCCATCTCCGTTTATTATCCAATCTGGGATAAGAAGGTAATATCAAGACAGATCATGATATGGCGGACATTATACGTGATGATGCTTAGAAAAATTTTACCTCTTGAAACACAGAGGCACGATCCTTTAGCACGACGGTGGGACCTTTTGGTTTAATGGCGTGACCTCTGACCTCACCTTTATGAATCACGTCAAAAGTCATGCCATCATACAGAAGAGTGAGTTTGTTTTTTAACACTGCTTGTTGCCCCGCATAAGCATCAAGTAGCGCTTGACCAGTCACGTATGTTCACACCTTGTATTCCTTCTTGCACAAGCGTTATTTACTCACCAACAATTCTATATCTCTGATGACTAACTGCGTCCTCGACCTGTGTAACCGCATTGAGGATGAAATCCTTAACATCAATTCACAGTGTATAATGGATTAGGTCAATAAACGCTACCTTACGGAGGGCCATCACCAGACGTGATACGACCTCAAGGCAAGTTCAACGGAACAAGGTCTATGTTCAACCTAACCATAGACAGATATAGATAGATAGATAGATATGCACCAAAATTGGAAAACGCCAACACTGATAAAGCTCCGAACGCAGCTGCTCCTCCGCAACCGTCGACGTCCACAACACCCACGTGCAACATAACAAGACACTGCGCTAACAGAGGCAGAACCAGTCTCCACCCCAGCTGTGTAAACAATTAGTTCTGGAGGGGAGGAAGACGTGTCAACTCGCCATTTACTACCAGCCTACTGTTTACATGACGAAACTGGAGGAGGAAGACATTCGAGTCCTCTGTTCATCCCCAGGATCCAAGTTACCATGATATGAAGATCGTACCATGATGATAAACAACACCCGGTACAACGGTGCACCTCGCCAGGGGGGTCATAACAGCCTAATCTGCATTACGTGGCACCAGCGCTCCGGTGGCTGAAGTGATGTCTTCGAAAAACACTACTTTCTGTCTCCCCTCCTGGTGATGGTATCAGCTGACAGGACAAGGTGCCGTAAGAAATTGGGTGATCGGACAAATATCACGTTGCCCTGCCAACTTAACCTATTAACTGGGGCCAACCGACCAATGTGATGAACAGTGGTCTGGGCGGTACGACCCCGCCCTCTCTCCCGGGTTTCGTTGGCTCATGTCACGTGTTCAAGCCTCTACCTCCTCACCCCCTACGGTACAGAGAAACCGCCCTTTCATCTGTGTCTGTGCACCTAACCTCCTACTCCTCGGCCCCCAAAACCCGAGTCGATCCCCCATGGCCTTCCTACCTAACCTGGTCTGACCCTCGGCCTCAACAACCCTGGCCTGGCCCTCGGCCTCAATAACCCTAGCCAAATCATCTCCACCTTACCACCCACTTTACCCCAACCCCGTAGCCTCATCAGACACCATGACCCCAAACCTGCCTGCCCCTCAAGACTCACCGCCCACCCTAGCCAATCCCTCCGACTTACCACCTGCCCGAACCTGTTGAAGCGGTCTTACTTCTTTTCTGTTTATATCTTTGAAGTACATAGTTAAGAGGGGAAAAACAGAGGTTGGGGTGGGAAGGTAGTGTGGAAACAAGACAGTTATATAATGTAAAGACGTATGAAGCAGATTTACTGCAATGTGTAAATAGTTTGCAGGATAAGAATTTTTGGTGTGTGTGTGTGTGTGTGAAAGTTTAGGTTAGGCGAAACAGTTGTTCACTATGTATATCGATGAATAATTACAGGCGTCCCTCTCGGGCCTTGAGGATCCGTGGTAACCACACGCGTTCCCTGGCTATGCTGCAATCACACGGCTCCCCGCCCGAACCTACCCTTGCGGCGTCACCACCCACGCCAGCCTTACTCTCACCTGTCCAGGCTCCCCTACCACCAGTGACCGTGGTCGCCCGCCTCCAGGGAGATGATGAGCTGTGTGGGGGAGGGGTGTCCTAAGCGCTCTCTGCCGCTCTCCAGTTATGTCGTATCGATAACTTTCCATTGTTCCCGCCACACTGACTTTTGTGTCTCCTGCGCTGCCATTGTGACTCTATTGTCCGTGCCGCTGTGACCTGGCCCGCCCGTGGCTCTCTTCATGCCCCCACCCCACCAAGCTCTTGTCATCATCCGCGGGACCCCTCTTCTCGCACACATCCCGCCCCCACACTCCCCAATCCTCATTACCCTACTTTCAGTACATAACGCCGAGACACACCTCCACTTAGCAGGTCTCACACCCTCCACACTGATGTACGTAACCCCCCACCGTGGTGTAAGCGGCCCACTTCACCCAGACCCTTCCCCCCAATCAAGTAGCGCTCTCTCTCTCTTTCTCTCTGTAACACCCGACGGCACACTTACCTCTCTCGGCCGTAGGCACTCTCCTTGGACATGCTCCGCCACACCCCAGCCCTGGGCCCTTTCCCTGCCCACGCTTCACCAGGTCCCAAAATTGCAGCTCTCCTTCCTTTGCGCTTGAAATCAGGAAGCCAAAGTTCTAATCAATGTAAACTTTCACTTCTTTTTTCCGGTGTAAGGATGAATTCGATCATGCCAATGGAAAACTTATACTAATATATTACGCTAACGTTGTTCATACCATCAGATCTTACGGTAAACATTTTGTTAACCCCTTGTTCGAGGCAGTGAGGCTTTTAAGTGTGATGGCCCTGTCTCTTACCTAATACTCAAGGGTCAAGTCAAAAGGTCGTCATCGAAGCCAATAGTATAGTTTAAGGTGTTACGTGTCTCTTCAATGGCAACTATACTATACCGTCATTCACCTTACCCTCACACTAATGGATGGGAAAAGTGTCTCTGTATAGGAGCTCTCACAACTAACCTTGCTGCCGAGAGCGTCGTGAAGAAAATCATTGTCTTCTTCCATTTATGCTTCAACCTGAGCGCCCAATTTCTCAAGAGCTTAAGTTCCTTACTGTTGAGACTATCCCTCAGTGTGTATGCATGGA
>JAUUEG010108232.1:551-10923 GCA_032361445.1 Panulirus gracilis | reverse complement strand
CATTTCCCGCGATAGCGAGGTAGCGTTAAGAACAGAGGACTGGGCCTTTGAGGGAATATCCTCACCTGGCCCCTTCTCTGTTCCCTGTTTTGGAAAATTAAAAAAAATTTATTTACTCAAGAGGTGTAATTACAGAACCGTCAAATGAAAGATGAAAGTTGTAAGTTGTGAGGAATTTACACATTCTTCCTCTGTGTTGGTGCTCAAAAGGGTTTCCCACTGTGTTACAATCATTTCATTGATCAAATCCTCCCAATTTATCTGTTTACTATTAAAACTAAAGTTACTGAAACTAACTCCACCGTTTTATATGTTCTGACTGGATGGTTCAGCTCTCAAGCTTGTTTCAACTTCAATCAAGGTATAGGTTGTTTGAGATAGTAGTATCATATGTTAGATCCACAACATTTGTGAAGATTAAGTCCGGAGTGTTATTTCCTCTGGTTGGTTGTTATTTACTGGCTTAGGAAGAACTTTTCACATCGTCTGAATAACTCTTTCATGCAGCTGTTCATCTGAGCGGCTCCCAGAATTGGTATTTTCCACTATGATGTTATTTCCTTCATGTCTCCATTTAATGTAGGGTAGGTGGAAGTCTCCTGAGACAATCATATTTGGGAAAGGGTCAAGACATGATTCTATGCTTCTCATTTGTTTTGTAAATTTATGAGGCTCTGCATCAGGTGCTCTATAGACCACTGCAATGAACATGTTTGGGTTTTCTTTCTTAGTAACGAGTGCTTCAACTACATCATTTGAGGAGCTCAGGAATTCAAATGTTACAAGCATTTGTATGATATATAGTGCAACTCCTCAACGTGATCTAGTCCTGTCGAGTCTGTGTTGGCTGTAATTTGGGATCCACATCTCACCGTTCATGTGATCTTTTGTGTGTTTCATGAAAGTAGCAAATACTGCACTTGAATCATTTAGCAAGCCACTTACAAATAGGATTTTAATTGTTCTACAATGTTTTATGTGGATGAGTTGTCTGTCATTTCATTTACAAAATATGTCATAGCTAATCATCATATGTTTTGGATATGTTTTAAAAAGAATGAGAGGTCAAGAATCCAGACTGAGGAAATGAGCTATATGAGAGGCGCATATGATACAAAATGAAATGAAGAGAGAAACAAGTTTTTTTTGAGAGAGATATAGTAAGGCAGGGAATGCAAATGGAATGAATTGTGAAATGGTATAGTTGATGAAACGTAATATGTACTCTGAGGCGGTTTAGGCATGTGGAAAGAATGCAAAATGGGGAGTTTACAAGGGGAGCGTATGATAGTACAATTAAAGGGGTTTGTGGGAGAGGGTGACCACCTGTGACTTGGGGAAACAGACTGGTAGATCACTGAAGGGAGATAAATGCAGGAAGAATGGGCGGAATGCATGCATGGGAGGCATGTATGGACAGGGCTTAGTGGAGACTTTTTGCTGAAGCCACACCCCTAGCGGGAGTTCCCGAGGGGGACCGGCATCAGAGATATAGTTATTCATTGCATTTGTTGATGTATTATGTATGATGTTTAGTGTTTATTAAAGCAGTTTTGGAACAGTTTATGAATATCTTATGATCTCCAGAACCTAACTAATTACTTTTATTTCAATCAATAAATTAGAATTTGCAATTTGATAATTGGTGGAGCCTTTTGGTACCTAAGCAGTGAATTATGGCAACTTCTCTGTAAGTTGAATTATATATCAAATGCAATTTTTCTAACTCTGATTATAGTATTTAGTCCTTCCTTTATTCATAACTGCTCCAGGATCCAATAAGAAAAACAGTCCTACCCAATTACATTAATGAAATTCTATGGCTCAAAGATTTTAAAAGTTATGCAATACACAGGATGCATGGTGTGGCATATGGAAGTATAATATTAGCTAAGCATGAGATACTGTATTTTGAAATAAGATTGAAACAAAAGTATAAATTAATGTTCAGATATTTACATGGCACATACATACATCATGCTGTTATGCTAAAACCAAAACACCAGTAAACAGAAAAAATAGCTATTGTATCTCAACACAATCAAACTAAGACACTTACCCTGTTTACTAGCTGGCCTGACACATGATGCAATGAGTGCATTGAAGGCAGCTTGAGCTCTCAAGCACATGAGAATGCTGGTGATATTCGTTGGGTGTGTAAATGGGACTGAATTGACCATAACACCACGCAACTCCCCTGCACTTGTCATGAAGTAACAGTGTTGCTGATCTGGCAGTGTCTATTATAGACAAGAAAAAGAATAAAGTTCTTCAAACAAATGTCTCTATGAAAGGCAACTGAAACATAATTTTGAGAAAGGCATCAAAATCAACACCATGAACTGATCTCTAAGGAATAAAAAAGTTTCAACATAAAGGATGCATAACTTCAAATGAAATGTGTTCCAAGTCAGACCCACTGCTTAAAGTTATCAACTCAAAATAACCTGATGCTCAGATTTATGAACTAGGTTACAGTGGTTAATCAATCTAAAACTGGAATAATATCTATAGGCGAGGAGAAAAAGAACAAACAGTATGGTGAGTGGATAAAGTTTAGAAATCAGAATAAGAGAGTTGAAAAAATTTGGCTGTTTTAGACTCATTTTGATTATTGTAATGGGAATCATAACTGAGGGGTCTAAAATATGATTAGACTAGGGTCAAAAGAGATAAGACCCGTACGTAAGGATTAGAAATATATTTCATGATGCATGTCATTTTTCCTGCCTTGGTGAGGCAGCATCAGGAACAAACACTTGAGCATCAAAAAAATCACCTTAGGTCCTTCTTATGTATATGTGTATAATATTTTTTTTTCTTTAAATATGAACTCTTTCTCTGAAGAAGCTCCTACAGTTTCAAAG
Organism: Panulirus gracilis; assembly: GCA_032361445.1. NCBI lineage: Eukaryota > Metazoa > Arthropoda > Malacostraca > Decapoda > Palinuridae > Panulirus > Panulirus gracilis. The sequence goes on along the minus strand of JAUUEG010108232.1, from coordinate 8,056 downwards.
CTGTGCTATCTTCAGCACTAAGGAAACAGTGGAAACTTTTGGAGTGAAAAGTTCCTTGATGAGACTGTACTACATCAACATACAAAAATACAACCTTGCCAGTGGTGAGTTTTGACTCGCAGTCTAACCACAAGCAAGTGGAGTCTGGTAATGCCTCTGCTACTGAGTGTAAATCAGCCTTAGACCTGGGGACAGGGGAGAAAGAATATATCCCACGTATTCCCTGCGTGTCTTAAAAGGCGACTAAAAGGGGAGGGAGTGGGGTGCTGGAAATTCTCCCCCACCCCATTTTTTCATTTTCCAAAAAAAGTTACAAAGAAGGGGGCCAAGTGAGGAAAGGGGTATGGGAAAGGGGAAAGATTTCAAAGCTGCAAAGGAGAGACTAACCTTGTTGGTGAGCAGTAATGCATCTAGTGATTTTAAGATTATGCCACTAATTGTGTACAATTATGAATACCCTGAGCTCATGAAGGCATTATTAAGGTATCAGACTACCTGTCATCTGGAATTCCGATCCCAAGGCATAGGTGACTCTAGCTCTGTTTGAAGACAGGTTTTTCCAGCATTTTGTACTGTGCAGTTAATACACTGCCTTTTCATGTACTGCTTGTTTTAGATAATGCATTCCTGGATGATTTTCACCCCAAAATGATTAACGTGGTATTCTTGCCTCCCAAAACAACTTCCTTGCCACAACCCATGAATAAGGGAGTCATTGCATCCTTCAAGCCCTATTACCCTCGTAGGACCTTCACATAAGCAATAAAGGCAACAGAAAGTGAGAATGATAAAACGTTTAAGGAATTTTCGAAGGGTTGCAGTATATAATAGGCCATTAAGAACACTGCTAAATCTTGGAATGAAGTGAAGCAGATCACCATGAATGATATGTGTAAGAAGATTGCCCTTAGTTTGTCGGTTTGAGGACATTGCTGAGAATATGAGTGACAAGGTGGTGACAATGGGCAAGTATTACCCTGGTAATTAGTGCTTAATTCTCATTCTTAAGAGCTCTCCACTAATAACCTGACTGAAGTGAAGACTGAAAAGGCTGCAGAGGAAGATACTGCTGAGGACGTCACTGTATCTCCACCACTCAAGAGATTGACAAGTTAGGTTTTGGCATTAGTCCTCAATTTTGTAGAGGCTGCCATGTCTCTTTTTTTGACGAGCAGGCACCTAACACCTCTAGATTTACAAAGGTCTCTAGAGAAGTCAGTGATTGTCTAGCTTGTTACATCTGTTACAAAGAAATCTGTTGTAGGAAGAGAACTATTGCCCAGATTACAGTAGAAAGGTACTTCATGAAGATTGAAAAAGAGCTAGCTAGAGTCAATGCCATTAAATTCTTCAGCAAGGGAGCCACAGCCTACCCAGTCAACTTCTTCAGCAAGGGAACCAAAGCCAATTCCATCAACCTCCTGAGCAACAGAGCCATTACCAACTCCATCAACCTCTTTACCAAGGGAGACACAGCCACCCCCAACAACCTTTTTAAGGAAGTCAAACCCATCCTCATTGGCTTCTGATAGGGTAGATAGAGATGCTCTGTGGATGGTGCTATGAATATGCAGTGTGGTAGGAAAACTATTAGAAGCAGTGAGGAATTTTCATCGAGACAAAAGTGTGTGTGCAAGCAGGTAGACATCCACTTCTAGCAAAGAAAGGTAACAACAATACTTAAGATAATCAAATGTGCATTTTTTTCTAAAGTTGCTTAAATTAATGTTTAATCAACTACATTCATTTCAGAACAAAATATCAACTGCATTATTACAGGTAGGTTTAGGAATATGCTCTGATTTTCCTCAAATTTTCAATATATTATTTCTTTATACTTTCCAACACATACATGATCTATGAACAGAACCCATTTGTAAGTTGAGGATACCCAATATTACCCAAGTCTCTTTGTACTTCCCTCTTTACCCAGAGAGAGAGAGAGAGAATCTAAATTCATCACTCATATAAAGGCTTCTAATTTAAGAACTAATCAATTAAGACAAGTGTGAGCAATCTATCAAATAAGAGTTTGATGAATTCATATCACATTAACTCACAATTCAGTCCAACCAGCCTTAAAAATGCTCTGCTGTTATACAACAAAAATAACATGTGCATAAAATTACCACAAAAAGGCCACGGTTGCTACTGCATTCTGACTGCCCTTCAGTGGCCTGCTGTATGATGAGTGAGATGAGAGACTGCTGATTGGAGGGGTCTGCACAATCAAGGCCAGTGACTTTGTTGATACTTTGTATCAAAGCAAGGGAAACTGGCATAGGGCGATGTAATTTGAGGGAAAAGCATGCTGGCAAGGTCATGCTATTGTCATTTGTGAGTCCTGAGAATGATGGTAACCTGGGGAAAAAAATCTAACATTAGTACTTCAAGTAACCGTCTTAAAGGGGTAACAAGTTATGGAATTCAAAGTATCAACATACTTAACATACAAACAAATATATTAGAAATTGGGTAGCTCATTACACGCATGTGCCTGTGTACTGGAGCAGTGATTTACAGATAACTTAATCCAATCTGTAACACATCTTCATCACTTACTATATCTGAAAATATTGATGGACTGATAAAACATTTGTATAATGAAGCTATGTTATTAGAGACATTAATGTCTAAAACTCTCCAAGCTCTAAAACTCTCCAAGCTTCACTCAGTGTCATGATAATGTTTTGGGTATACAATTTATTTGCACGGAATATGACATACTACTCGGAATTGGATAGATGCTTGAAAAAGAAAGATAAAATTTCCTGTTATTCCTGGGGCCCTCAGATCAAATCACATTTCCCCACACCACCAGATCATAATTTCTAATCTGGCAGTTTGTATCTACTTGAAATATTAAAAAGGACCTTAGTTCCTCCAGCACATAACCTTATTATAGACCACTTCATCTTCTGTTACCTCTGCTCTATATATCTGTATTTGCTGGCAATACAGTGATCTATGACAAATCATATTGAAAGTGTTGAGATGTGCATATTCTTTGAATACACATCTAACACATTTTAAGTACTTTTCATATAGAGGAAAAATACTGTACATCTTGAAAAATAAAACCCTGCATTCTGTATCACTTGGGAAAATGAGATTTATTCACTGTTCTGACATCCATGCTCAGTCTGATGATAGCCTACGCACTAAGAGTATATATCTATCTCTTCATCCAATATGCTATATCCCTTCGCTGAGCAAGGTGGTTTAGAAAGACTTTTCTCCATATATCACTATACTTGTACACCACTGGTTGAGAGAGAAGAAAGACATAACAGATCTAGCAGGATGAAGACTAAACGGGTAACAGGATTGACAAAATGAATACCAAACTTTTTTTTAGCAGTAGTGCTTTTAGAAGTATTGAGTAAATTAACAAAACAAAGAGAGCACAACAATACAGACTAAACAGCAAAATAATTACAGATCAGACAGAAAGAATCACAAAAATGCCAGGAAGAAAAAATCCATAGAAAATCCTTGATAAGAACATACATAACTGAGAATTCTAGAGGAAGAACTATCTTCATGAATATATGATGACAGTAAGCAACTTATCAACCAAACAGGCACATGGTTGAATGAGACTCAAGTGCAAAGCAGATCTAGAAGAATGAAACTTTCAGGGCAGACAGAAAGACAAACTAAACAGGTAGCTTAGCAGTTTATCTAAGCAGCAATCTTAAGGGAAAGCAGCTACTTAAATTGTGTCATAAGATATGCAAATCTTAAACAGTAAAAATGCCCATGCCATATCATTAACATAGTAAAATAAAGGCTGCAAAGAACCATTATGGAAGAATTTCATGTAAAAAAACAAACAAACAAAGGAATGGAGAAATTTAAGCAAACCTGAACCAACAATATGAAATCGAAAATGTCTACTTTGCTTACAGATTATTAAAATTAAGCTCCTATGTAGCCCTAATCGACTCTTTTGCCAAGGTTGGTAATAATCTCGTATATAAAGGCCAACATGACGATATATGTACCAGGAAAAAGCGTGCTCACAAAGCAACTAGCAAACCATAATGGGACATTTGAACTCTGTCTATCTTTCTATCTACATCTCTAATGACTGTTCCCCCGGGAACTCCCATCAGGGGGATTGCCATGGAAATAGAGTCTCCACTTATACCTGTCTTTACATGCCTCACTAGTATACACCATTCCACATAATTTTCCAACATTTCTATCCCTCCAGCACTCTTCCACTCTGTTTCCCCAAGTCACAGGTGGTCTTCCTCTCACACCAACCCCTTTAATCATACTATCATATACTCTTTTGTAAACTTCCCATCCTGCACAATCTTTAATCCACTGCTACAGAGTCAATCAAAAGCTTTTCTTCTTCTCTTTCATCATTTCTCATCCTTGTATATCTGTGGATAATTTTGTGCTGAAAAAAAGGTGTTTGTAAGGAATACACCCCTCTCAGCAAAGACATACATAAGATAACTTCCATTCTTATTCACTTCAGGCACTCCCCATTAATTTACAATCTTGCCCATTTCATAATATGCCACCTTTGCATTCAGATCACCAGTTACAACCATCTTTCTCTCCTTCTCAAAACCATTTATGCAGTCATTCAAATTTCTCCACAAATGATTCATTTCATTCTTACCTCACACAATCTTCATATTTACAGGTTCATATACACACCCATCCATACTTCACAATTATAATCTTTCCTTTCACCCGTATATACCATTCTTGATCCATTCCATTTATGCTTTGTAACACCCTTCTATACTCTTGGTGATAGCATAATTGCACATCCTTCTTTTCTTCTTCCCTGAAAATTTTTGTTCATTCCCATCCATACCATTCCTCCTTCCATGCCCTCCTATAACTTGCATTCATCTTCACCATTTTACTCCATACACCCTGTCCAAGGGTATGGGTTTCCCCAATCCTCAACATATCCAAATTATAACTTTTAAAATTTTCCAAAAGCTCCCTTCTTTAAAGTCATAAATCTTTAATGCAAGGGAAAAAATAAACACCTTCTAAGAGGACTCTGTAAAAATATTTGACTGAGTCAATTTTGGTGTTACTAGAGGTGGCATGACAAAACACTACAGGAAAACTATGAGACTGGATTTGGGAATTCCTGACAAACAGGAAAGTCAGAGTAGCAGCAATTGGAACCATATCCGAAGATGTTCTTTCAGGTGTACTGCAGGAAAAACCTTTATAATCATGATTTTGAACAATAACAAAAGATGTTAGGGAAAGTATCATCCAGTGCTTTTCAGATAACATTAGAATGAGTAAGATAGTGTGCACTGAAGAAGACCACAAGAACCTACAAAGATAAGTACTTTGATACTGTCTAAAGATGAGTGGAAAAGAACCTTATGGAATTTAATAAGGAGAAATGAAGTAAATGGAACAAATAACAATACATTAGAGCATTCTTACAAAGGCCCAATAGGAAGAGGGATAGGAAGCAGATAAAACATCAGAGACCTGATAGTCATAATGAATGGAAAGCTTGAATTCAAGGAACACGATGATGAGAGTGTATCTCTTAAACCAAGTAATGAGTGACATGATACTGAGAACGTTCAAAGCAAAAGACAAAAGAGTAATTCTGAAAATATTCATTGAGTGCATAAGAAGCAAAATAGAATATTGCTGTGTTGTAAGGTTACCACATATTAAGATGGGAATAAACAGGCTGGAAAGATTACGGAAGTACTTTACAAGCAAAGTTGAAAATATGGAGAATATGAATTACCATGAGAGACTGAAGGAGCTGGAACTCTGTAGCCTAAAAAGAAGGGAGAGATATATGATAATTTACTCACGGTAACAAATAAAAGACAAAGAACAATGTCAATAAGCACACCATCAAGAGAGATACAGAATTATCTAGTCTGGAACTGTATCTGGAAACATACCTAAACAGTATCAAATGAATATTTACCATCATCCCACAAAGAAACTTGAGTATCTGTTTAATGCTATATCAAGTGAAGTTCGAAACATGCATGGCATGACCACAGAAACATTCAAAAGAAACCAGGATTCATGATAGAAGGCAATCTCCAATGAGTATTGAACAAATAATCATTAGAGAGGCATTATGGTGGAGAGAAATAATGTAATTCAACAAGCAAGATATGCAATAAATTCTACACACTAACCCTGCCATTCATGCAAAGTCTTATAGTAAGTACTCATGAGTAGGTGGGTGCATGTGTTCACCCAACTTAACCACATATCTTCCACTTCTTCCCTTCATCTCATCCTTGATCTCCGATAATTCCTCCTTTTCATCTTAGTCAAATACACCTTCAGAATTTCTTTTTTTTAGAATATATCCTTATCATATGCCTGAACCATCTCCAGACTCCACCCATAATTTCTCACCTACTCCTATTCCATGCCTCTCTAACATCATTCCTCGTTCTTTTCTCTGTTTTCCTGCAAATCCAAACCCTTGAAATCTATCTCTTTGTGATACCCATGTTTCACTTTTATAAATCAGGGTAGGCTAAACTATTGAACATGTTCCACTGCACTTGCAAACTTGTTTCCTATATTTTTCCACAGGCCTGTGGTCAATAGGGCAAGGGCTGAAATGGGGGACAAATGAAAGTTGGGGTGAAAAAGAATTAACAAACTTCAGGGAGAATAAGAAAATATTTTGGAAGAAGGCTGATAAAGTGAGAACAAGAGTATAAATAGGAGCATCAGTGATGGCGGCAGTTGGGCAAATGGTAACAGTATTCTGAAGGACACAGTATTTTGGCTGATTCAAGTGGGAAACTGCATAAGGAATTTTCTGAGTCTGGAAGAGTGTGTGAAAGCAAAAAGTTGAGAAATAATATTCATAAAAGCAAGGTTACTAAGTTTAGCAGTGCAGAAAGACAGACTGGTTGGAGTGTGAGTGAGTTGGAGAGAACCAGGGGGTGAGGAAAATGTTTGAGATAACTGGGAGTAGATATGGCAGTGGATGGAACCATGGTAGCTGAAATGAGTCATAGGGTAAGTGAAGGGGTAGTCTAAGGTCCTGGGTGGATTGAGGAGTGTATGGATTGGTGTGTTTCATGGTACAGTAGTCCCAACAATGTTTTATGGATGCAAGGCATGGGCCCCAGATAAAAAGTATGGAAGAGAGTAGATGTGTTGGAAATTAAATTTTTAGACTATAAGTGGTGTGAAGAGAACTGACTAAATAAGAAATGATAAGGTAAGATGGCAGTTTTAGTAGTTAGAAAAATATTCAGGAGAGTGTGCTGAAATTGTTTGGACAGCTGGAAAGGATGAATAAAAGGGCATATATGTTGGAAGTAGAAGAAGCAAAGAGGTGGGGAAACTGGTGAGCTGAAAGAATCAAGTCAAAGATGTTGTGAGTGCTTGGGGCCTGAACATGCAAGGGGGTGTGGGGTGTGCTTGAGACAGAGTGAATTGGAACCATGTGGTATATGTGTGTGTGTGTGTGTGTGTGTGTGTGTGTGGGGGGGGGGGGGGGGGGC
>JAUUEG010107904.1:0-10927 GCA_032361445.1 Panulirus gracilis | reverse complement strand
CGCGGGACACAAGCGACATAGGTTAATAAAAAAAAAAAAAAAAAAATATATATATATATATATATATATATATATATTCTGCCCTTTACACAGTCCGTACGTGATGTATGAAATATTTCATGAAAGTTGAATAAACTGAGGAATGAGTATGAAAGGGACGTCATTTCATTTAGCATGACTTTATTTATTATTACTTCTCTGATTGAAACACTAAGATCATTTGAGATATACTCGCATAAAGCTCAAACCCTAGATACTCAAAGACATTTATCCACAAAAGCTGGAAATCATATACCTAATTCTACGAATAGCGATCAAAATTAAAGTCTTGATGCTTTCTCATAAACAGAGGACAGTTATCCATCAAGCACGTTTTCTGTGATGTGTTACTCGCCAATCAGCACATTCCACTCTAGCCGTTTTCTTACACGTCATCAGTATAAGGTACTAGCTCGCCGGTAGGATGGCGCTGGTGGTCAAGTTGAAAACGATTCAAAAGTAGCCGTAATCTGAGACAGTCTCACCGCCTCCGTTCACTTCACCTGGAACACTGGTGACTGCTGGACGTTGACAGATAGTCTGTGTTTATTCGAGTGTTCTCCATCGTTCGTAAGGCTGCGGGACTTCAGTGTCTAAGCCGTGGGAACTGTTTGTCCTAATGGTGAGTATATGAACAATGACGAATAACCGCAAAGCATCTACATCAGCCGTCGAGACATTTCAAGAAGTGTGTCAACATTCGTCCGTTGTGCTTCGAATTTCACCAGCTTTCGTGACGTGGCAGCATACATAGGCCAGAGCTACTGCGCTACCCATTTGGATAAAGAAGTTACGCTGAGGACGTCGGATGAAGTTGAACAGGTAAGATAGTTTTAGATGAATTTATAGCTAGTCTTGTTTTGAGACACAGGTTGCAGGCGGGTGGAGTTGTTTTCGTTTAATTCATACTCTTATCTTTATCATTCGGTTGTAATGAAATAGATTGGTAATATATATATGAATGTTTGTGTCTAATGTAGATTCTTTGTTAGCTAGGCATATATTACGTATGCAAGATCGATATTTATTTTTTCAAAGTAATTCATATAGGATATATATTTCTTTTCATAATTGTTTATCATATGAAATTTTAGATGTGTATTTCGAGGTCATTGTGAGAAAATGGTTTTTCTACGTCAGTTAGAACGTATCGAAAAAATGTAAACATGTTTACCCGTAGCGTTCATGAAGCGTATCGAAGCGCTCCGAACCACAGAACACGAGGGATTCACTCGGTCACCTGGACTAAGGCTTGACGGCGGTATGTACGAGGGAGCGCGGTGGTATATGAATATTGGCCCAGTTAAAATAGAAGGTTTATCCTTGATTCTGGGGATATGAGGAAAAGATATCATAATGATTACTAAGACGTTACCTAAGAAGCTTCATTTACTCTCGATATCCATAAATACCTCTCAAATTCGATCTTGACAAAAATAACTTTGCACGTCAGTAATATCCATTATGATATACTTTCCATGAATTTTTTTTCCGTATGTCATTCAGGTGCTCGTATGTATATTGAGTGAAAGAATGTAACTAAACGTCATCGATGAGACTTATCGTTAACAAAAGGGAGAATAGTCGTAAATGATACGGGAGAAACCACCATACTTTGAAGCAACCATCACTTTCTAATTTACATTCAATTTTTCTTCCAACTTTTGATTACATTGGCAAAGTCTGGTGATTTAAATCTCCACACTACATGGGATGATCGAAAATGTCGATAACAGTAAATCGTATCTTATGTATATATATATTAGGGTGAAATTGCACTTTACTAGTTCATACAATTTCATTAAGCATGTAATTTTTCTATACATGTGACACGATATGTTTCGTGGAGACAATCCCCCTTATCAGGTGCCTATACTCTACAAAGTTATCAAATCCTTTTATTACATTTGAGTACCACTGTCTGGCACCAATCAGTACAGACCAACCACTGCTCGTTTTTCTTGACAGTAAGCTTTGAAAGGGAAAGTGATTAACAGGGGTCACGTGGCGGGGGTTGCCCGAGTGGCTGGGTCTGTCATGAACAGCTAGTTTTATGCTTTCGTGTTTTGTCAGTTCTCTCATAAAGATTTGGTTAATGCTAGGATGGGCTTTAAAGCTGCTTGGGGATGAATTAAAGCTCCGAGTATTAGGAATTAAGACTGAAGCTACAGAATTTTCTGTTGTCATAGGTTAAATGTGCATGTATGCTGATGTACGCGTTTGTCAAACGCTAAATCAATGTCTATTTCTTGGCATGTTTTCTTGAATAGTTCAGACGTTCATTGTAGGGAATTACGATGCTCGTCTGAAAAGTATTATCAGCAATTATCGTACCATTACAGGTTATCCTAGCAGCTAAATGGGAATCTGAAATATTGTTTTCGCATTTATCAGCTCGGAAGACCTTGTTTGATTTTCATCACCCGTCGCTCTCCCTCGACTCCTTTCCCTAATGCTCCTGTTATACGACCCTTTCGGGGAAAGTCGTTGGAACAACACCCTTGGCGGAGCGCAACGTCTGATTTTGCCAAAGAGGCTTTTTGCTTGAGTGGTCCTCTGGTGTGTTGAGCGACAAGATTTGCCGCGAAACGACGACACCTTATTGATTGGTTATCCAGCTGAAGTGTCCTGTGATTTTACGTGCATTCTGGATTTGTTTTTTCTGCTGTGGCTTAGGTGAAAAGTATGGTATGTTTTCATATCCATGTTATGATATGGCCTACCTTATCACAGAGACGTAAGAAGCAGATGCTAAAGCGTGTGTGAAAAGGAGAAATTCGAGAGTAAACGTGAATAAAAGCGAGGTAATTAGTTTTCGCAGTGGGGATAGACGTGTTAGCTGGAGTGAGGTTTTTGAATAGGGTGCCAAGTGGAGGTTTTTCCAATTACGTGGGAGCAGACATGGCAGCGGTTGGAGTCGTGGGAGTTGAAGTGAGCCATTGGATGAGTGAAGAGGCCAAGGTTCTGAGCTCATTAAGGAGCGCGATGTCAAAGATTGATGGTATAGTAGCTCCTATGATGTGTGGCTGCAGGGTGTGGACTCTAGATAAAATGCACGGAAGTAGATGAACGTGTTCGAGGAGATATGTGATGTAGGGAGAGCTGATCGAACTAGAAAAGATGGAGCAAGAGGGAAGAGTGGCAATAAGAGGAGTAAGTACGTCCTTTGTATGAATATTTCTGTTGGTATACCTGTATGTGTATATGTTGAACGTATCACTATGTTGATAACAGCAAACGGTTATTTTATTCCCTTGAAGATTATTATTTTTGTCAGTATCTTTTGTCATTTTATCAGCACCATAAACCTGTGGATAGTATAGTTTTGCGTTGTGTAGTGGGTTTGTTGTGGATAAACTTTAGTTAAGTGTGAAAGATAAGGTCATCCAGGTTGTACTGAGGATGAATCTGTCGAGATTATGAAAATATATTTGTCGAAGGTGAAGTGAAGATACGTAGGTTGAGGTTGTAATGAAGATGAGTATAAGGTGATGTGAAAGTACGTCTGTTAGAAGATGACGAAGTGCATTCTTCAGCGAATGTTGCGTTCCCGTTATCTATTCAAAAAAATTCACGTGTTTTATGCCTTCATGAATGGCTTGAATAAAACGACGAACTATCAACAGTACACGTGGACAGATCGACATCTTAAGAATCCTATAAACGTAGGGTCTGAACTCATAAACTGGCCACCTGACGACCATTGTCTTTGTAATAAAGTCTCTATGCAACGTTTCCGTCAACACCTTTCCTCTGGAATGGGTGCGTAAACATGTGATGCAGGATCACGTCACACCTCCGAGCTTTAAGGGATGTGTGGGAGCACACAAGCACCGTTGTTTACCCTGAGTTATGGGAGTGCTAACGGGCCATTCTCTACAGCCTCCTTTTCATATCATTTGTGTGGACAATAGTATACTTTTATTATAGATACAATAGATATCTGAAGACTAATGGTTCGTTTGTTGGTTCTTTTATCGTCATATTCGATGATGTTGGAGTAGCGAAAGATCTGTGCGTCCTTGTTGATGCCATGGTGCAACCACTTGGAGGCAGAGTCCGACAACACCTACAAAAAAAAAAGTGCATTTATATAGACGAACACATTTTCTCTCCTTCCAGCTCAATAGCACAATGTCCTTAGCTGAAGGCATTGCTAGTACTAGTACAGCATTGTTGCACAGTGCAGCAGGATTTCATTTCATTTTATCCTCTAAATTGTTATGACTTGCTTTGCTTCAGCATTGCGAGGGGGTCTTGTACATCTTTTCCTTCCTGCAGTGTTGCCGAAGGATAGGGATAGAGAGCGAGCCTTCTTACCATTTTGTCCTGACCTCATCTTCCTTATTGTTAATGTATAACCTGAGGATAACTATCACAGTTCTTCTGTTATCTGTATATCCTGCGTTCTCCGGTGTATATTGTCTGCTATCTTCTGCTCTTTGTGATCCTATTCATACGTATGATTAACTGTAGCAACGCAATTGTTAATACAATTTTCTTTTAAACGTAAGCGTTCTGGGCAAGAAGAAAATGTTAAGGTTATATGCGGACTCTCATTTTCTCGGTCGAATGATGTCATTTTTTTTCCGTGAACTGCATTCCGTTATCATAAGCATCTCTACTCACACTCGCATCTAATAAGTTTGTTATTATCTCGCACGTTTGAGCTAGACGCATAATACTTATGAAAACGCCACCAAAATAGTGCAGTAAAAGTGGTAAGTGCATGATGCGCGCCTGATGACAAGAGTTCGAGCATATCTTTCGGCTACATTGAACACATTCGTCCTCCTTTACATAACCTGGAGATCGTCCCTTGTGGAAATTGCACGGTGGGGAAATTGGTGCGTGTATGCGACACTGCGACTGCGTAAAAAGACGTCAGGGAATGCAGCAGGACCGAGGCATAAGAGCTCCTCGGGCCGCCTCTGTAATATCTGGTGCCTCCGGCAAATGTGCTTGTGTGTGTGGATGAATACACACAATAGCTTCTTAATAGCGTTGAGACACAAATTAAAGTCCGTCTCTCTCTCTCTCTCTCTCTCTCTCTCTCTCTCTCTCTCTCTCTCTCTCTCTCCTGTGTCCTCGGCCAACTAATTGATTCCTCGGTAAGCAAAGACCTTTCTTTATTCTCTTGATAGACAATAGTTCTGTCTTTTATTAGGAAGACTGCCCGTAGTCATGAGGTATATTATTTCATTTTTCACCCCTTTATCTGGTCCTTTTCATCCTTTTACCCTTTACGGCGACTTCCTGAAAATTGGAAGCATTCTTACTTTGGTGAACACAGGGTACACGTATTCAATGGGTAAGAAGTCAGTTGGGATCTGGTGCGAACGCAATGTAAAGTGAACATGAATGTACATTTAAGATAACAGGAGACTCTGGGGATGGTGGAGTTAGCAGAAGTGTGGAGGTTATAGATAAGATGTACATTCATGCTAATGTACACGTTTGATTATATACAACAGAGAAAGTGAAATAGAGATGATGCTCCTGGTAGGTACTTATTTAACGGGGATTAAAACAGTCATTCTCTTTAGATGAAATATACGTATATAGAAATATTCTAGTTTAAAAAGTTGACGATATATTTTTCGACATTTTCTAAAAGCCAGAATTGAAGTCGATGAGAATTTCCACTTTCTCTCGGTGAGGGAGGCAATATAGTGTTGAAAACCTCTCGCAGAATATAACTTCACCGTCCGCGTGAAATACAACCCCCAGGATTATAGCACTGAGTTGAATTTCTTGTATTCGCATTAGATATGTCAGAAATCTCTCGGTTGTCCCACCACGTAGCTTGTCATTGATCGATCGTTCTCGTGAGGGGTGGGATGCGAGAAACATACCTTAGTGGCTTTAACCCTCTGCGGTAGGGGGAGGAGATGGTCGTTGGTGAAGGAAGGAAATAAAAAGTTCGAGTTGGTGATGGGCACGGGTGCCTTGAGGGTAGGATGGGGTTGAGGAAGAGGTTAGGGTAGTATGGGGTGAGGAGGAGGCGGGAGTAGGAAGTGAAAGTGATGATGGTTATTGAGTGGCTGAACTGGCAGGGTAGTGGCGGTGGATGCAAGTGGGAGGTGGGTAGTGGTGGATACAAATGGGAAGAGGACAGTAGTAATGGGTGCAAGTGGGAAGGGGACAGTAGTGGGAGGGTATTGTGACTGAGGGTTATCTGAAGTCACAAGTGCTGCTGTGTGTGTGTGTGTGGGCTGCTGATCGTAGGTCTGGCAGCGTAGAGATGGGAAGAAAATATGACACCTTAGAAGGCTCAATGGCGGGTAATAGTCGAAGTTTTCTGTTGATATTGATTATCCTCTTAGTCTAGCGTAAGTTTAAAGATGTCCTAAATTAGTTCATCCCTTGAAATAAAAGTCTAGTTTAAGGAAATCCTACAAAGTCATCAATGATAACACTTCCACAAGTCTTGATCTTCGAGAGGGACGGATCGCCCCTACGCTCCAACTTGCTGAATGAGACGCTGGAGGAAATTATGAACCCTGAACACCTCGCAGAGGACCGCTGCTGCCTCCTCTTCTTTAATCGGCGCCCTCACCGTCTCTCAACTTAGTCATAAAACCTGTCACTGGTACATATCTTTTGCCTTCGTTCAGCGCGTAAGTTACTGGGACGGTACCTAAGAGTTTCGTGTATGTCTCGTATATTGTAAGGCGTAGAGAATGACGTGTGTTTACGACTAACGTTCAGCTTAAGCTAGAGTGTTGAGCTAGCACAAGATTCTTGCAAGAGTTTACCTAAGATGAGGTTCATACTGCCATATGAAGCTTGTCACCGGGAGAGCGGTATAGATATGGATCTTACAATGAATCAGACACATCTTATATTTTTGTCCATCCCACGTAGTGATGTTCTGTCATGATCAATGGACGTAGTTACAGCATTTGTGTACACGAGGAATGAGTATAACATTAAACTATTGCCCAGAGTTATATCCCATAGTGTTAGGAGAAGACTAAGTGATACATTGTGCTTTCTAAAATAGCAAACTGGTCCGGTACGGCAAACCAGCGTACAAAAACGACATCGAGTCTTTGTGTGATTACAGTAGGTGTGTGTGTGTGTGTGTGTGTGTGTGTGTGTGTGTGTGTGTGTGTGTGTGTGTGTGTGTGTGTGTGATGGAATCATTCTTTCATAACTGATTGCCCTTTCCCGATCTCTTACGCCTGTGGTAACACCAGGAACAGACGACTAAGCCTCGGGGAACATGTCATTGCTTGGCTCCTTCCTAAACTACTTTTTTTTTTTTAAGTGTAGATAAAGAAGGTGGAAGGATTTCCAGGACCTCCCCTTCTCTCAACCTCTCCCTTTCAAAGTCGCCTTCTACAACACACTGGAGAATACATGGGTAGTACCCTCGCTGTCCCATCCCCAGGGATATGTATGGAAATGTGGCAGTGATTTTTCTCATTGTCCCTCAAGACAGCTCATGTCAGCACTGCGACATCCCAGGGCCTCAAATTATCTTGGGCTGCGGCAGAGGGCAAAAGACGGTGTTCGTGTTTCTTTGTCCACCAAGGCTCTAGTGATCCTGATGCCCCCAGACACGGTATTCTTTGGCTATCGTATTCTTTCCGTCTGCGTAGTGTATTAGTGGGGGATTTCGCTAATCTCTCTCTCTCCGACGAAGGAGGTTCTAAGCATATTATCTTCCTGAGTATCGAGAGGGTTAATGACTGTTGTGCAGTGAGGCAGCACTTCATTGTCTGTCTAGTTTCACTCCTTTTGACCCAGGATGCTATTTTAGTCTGTTTTTTTTTTTTTTTGGCTCTCCCACACGTGGGCTGCTGGTGGCACTCTGTTCACAAACATACAATTTCTACACATCACACACAACACTTGACAACACGTAAGATGCACCACTCGCCTCCCTTAACTCTAGAATTTCCTGCAATGAGCGCTACGCGCTAGCCCTGTCCTTTAACATAATCTCGTTGAAAGCATTTGTAAGCAAGTAGTCTGTCTATCTGTGTGACTGTCTCTCACCTTAGTAAAAGACGTCAGTAGATGTGTATGTGTCTTGCAACATCCTAAAGCTTTTCAAACATTGGCTGTGTCGCACCGTCTGTGTACATTTCAATCGTTTGCACTTTGGGAAGGTTAGATATTTTCGGCCAGCGAGAAAAATCGAGTGCGTTGTTTCCCACAGACGTTAACGCTAATAAGAGACTACAGATAATAATTCCACTAAAACTGAATCGGGTTTTTTATTTGTACATTAATTTAGGACAAAAATGCTGACGTAATTCGCCTGAAATGCTTTTGACATTAATTACATTAATTTGCATTGTGTTTACATAAAAAAATGCGATAGCAAATTTCGACTGTTATGTTGAAGAGGAGGCTGTCAAACAAATTTAAAGTTCTCTGCTGTAAAAAATTATTATTTCATAATCGTTTAATTATACTGAATCTAAATTGAGAAAAAGTATTATACTTGAGTTGACATCCATCACGCCAATTATGAAAACTGTGGCAGATACAGGGCGAAGCGAAGTTACTGTAACTGAAATGAATTCGGACAGAGAGTTGGGGAGAGAGCTTTGCACACGAATCTCTGTGGGTCGCATTTACTACTCGCTGTGGCTTCCAAAGTATGGGTGTAAACCGTGCCCCAGTCGTGGTCATTACAAATGAGGGGAAAATTGAAGAGAATAAGATAAATGTAGGGGATATTAATCTTAGCTTCCCTGGTTTTTGTAGACTTGAATCTTAAAAGGCTCTAGGAAGTAGAAGAGACAAAACAGGGAGACAATTCGAGTAAAGGACGCATTACCATAACGGGCAATTCTCGTGTGGCTTGTCGCCACACACAAACTGTAGGAAGCAGCAGCAGCAGCCAGCCGCGCGAGAACGATCAGCCACGAAATACGAGATCTCATTTGTCTTTCGGAATTAAATAACATCTGTGTGTGAACTGGGGAAACAGAGCAGCCGCTACACAGGAGTTTGTTTATGGGTTCAAAATGGATTTATTGCGATAGTAGAGGTGCAGATGGACGAGGAAAGGGGGTGTTGTCAGGGGACATGCTGTACGTGGGCGTGCTTTATGTTGGCGTATTGGACGGTGGGGTGCTGTACGTGGGCGTGATTTATGTTGGTGTAATGCACGGAGACATGCTATACGTGGGCGTGCTTTGTTAGCCCACTGGACGGAGACGTGCTTGTACGTGAGCGTGCTGCACTTAGGTGTGCTGTGCCTGAGTGTGCTAAGCATGCTGTACGTGGGCATTCAGTTCGTGGTCATGCTTTGCGTTTCCGTGCTGTTGTTCGTGGTCGTGCTGGAGATGCTGGAAGCTAGTGTGCTCTTCCTGACAATACCGTTCGTGGATATACTTTCCACGTACGTAGTTATCCATGAGCATGTTTTTATATGGGAGTTTGGTCCATGAGTATGCCGTCCGTGGGTGTTCTGTCCGTGGGCGTGCTGCAGGTGAGGTATGCTGTATGACGTCAGCTGTATTGGATGTAGGTCAAGTTAGCTGCTAAATCATGACCTAGACAGTTGGTGGCCAAGCCCTTCCCTAACCCCAGGCTCAGTAACATACCAGCTGCTTCCCCTTTCCTGTTTACTGCCAATATCTTTCTCTTAAACATCCGTTAGTAACGCAGTCACCCTCCTCGTTATCAATCGAGGTAACGCTTCACTTTTCGTTCGCTGTTTATCCCCTCCGTCATCAACTAGAGATTTATATCTTTACCCTTCGTCGTTTGTTGTCTGTTCTCCTTGTTGAAGATCTAAGTCACGCTCGCCTCTCGTTTGCTGGTGGTGATCATTACATGTCTAGTGACTCGCCAACCCACATTTTTACAAACGTGGCACAACCTCACCATAGGCGTTACCTACCAGCATTTTTTTTCCTTTGAGATCACCATAAAGCCTATACGAACCTGCTAATCCATCATCCGCTAAACTTAAAGACCCATATATTACAAAAAAGAAAAATCATTGGATTTAAAGACTCGTATTTTGGCGACATGAAGGCAAAATCTGCAGCTCTACTAAAGCAAATGCCATTATAATTATAAGAAAATGATAATATACGGAGCTGGAAAATCAACGAACTTATGAACCTGCCTTTCACCAGCACAACAAAATTAAGCGGACTTATTTCGCCTCATCTTGCAAACACAACAAAAAAGTCTACGGCGTTTGAAAGGTGGCTGAGGAAAAAGCTGTAGATATCTTTCTAGTCTGTTGACTGGTCGCACGAGTTTTAGAACTTGGAGGGGGGCCTCTTGAATGGGTTTTGGAAGCGTTGGGATTGAGAGAAGGTTAGGAAAATATAAGAAAACGTAGAAGCGTTACAGAGATTTTGAACTTAATTTGCCGATCTATGTATACCTGAAATATATACCCAACTTGCCAATCCATATGTGCCTGAAATATATATTTAACTTGCCGATCCATATGTATCTGAAATATACACCTAACTTGCCGATCGATATACATAAACCTGATATTGAGAGAGAGTTTACAGACTTCTCAATCCACATTTTACTAAAAGGAAACAAAGTATTGCGGGGCTTTTCTCCTGTCCACAACTTTCACTTCTCTTCATAACCAGACCAAGTGCTTCACCTTCCGCTTTCGATCTATCGTTCCTAGTTTGTCTGTCTCTAATATTACGTAAGTCTGAATATCGCTGCAGCATTGATATGCCAGATTATGTAACGGGGCAAAGAGATTTACTTCACTGATATTTATACTTCCTTGGGATTAAAGTTCATTACGCAACATCGGATTCTATCTTTATTAATCGTGTTACCTAATAATTACCCCGAGGGTAAATTGTATATGATTTCATATTTTATTCCTCGATACTCGTTTGAGATTTATTTCTTTTTATTTGACTATCTAAAACCC